>JANHGB010036562.1:0-31343 GCA_026283785.1 Coracopsis vasa | reverse complement strand
TCTTTGATCTTTCCTCGGAGTCCGTGTCGTCAATCCCCTCACAACACTACACACCGTCTCTCCTGCCCTGAAAGACTGCTACAGGAGATGGAGCCTGATATCATGAACTGGATGAATTCAGCAGACTGAACCCTGCATGGAGGCGGTTCAGGACATTTTGTCGCTTTAAATTGACCCAGGAGATGACAGTCTGGTTCGGAAACATCACGTATAACCAAGCAGCCCTTTTTCACTTGGACCTGCCTATCCCACATTGCCCTTTTAGTCCTGCTCATGATTGCAGTGTGCATGGTTAAAACCCTTCCAAAATCTTCGTTTGCGAAGTCAAGTCATCAGTCTTACCACTCACAGACAAGCGTTGTATAGGCATTTCTACAACCAAATAGACCATAATCCAAAGCATTATATGCATTTGTTTTTAAGTAGATATATAGTCAGAGAATGACATGGAAAAATCCAAGTTCTGCTTTGCAAGTATTAATTCTATTTTTTTCTTGTAAAAGTTTTGTCTTTTCTTGTATAAGTTTTTCTTTTACAAACTAAGCCTCAGATCAGAATTCTGTTACAGCCTGACTAGATATGCAAGTTTGCATGCTAGCATAGCAGAGAGGTAACCCTGCATGATGCAGGGGAAGAGGCTGCACAGCAGAGCTCACAGTCCCCTTGCTATCTCACCTGAAGCCCTGCCCAACAGGGCAGTTCTAATGGGGCTCTGCGGTGCCTCTTGTCAGGCAAATGCTACTGTAAATCAACTCTGAATATATATCGATAGGAAGAATTTGATTTCCTGTAGGATGTAAAAATAGGAATGTGATTTCTAAGTGTGCAAGAGTAATAAAATGGTCTTATTACATTTAATATTTGCAAAAGAGTATAGTTAATTTTCTTGGAGGCTTCCTTAAACTTAATTTTGCCTATTTAAAACTGATATTAAAAAAAAACATACTAGCACAGTGACCAGAAGATTCTGCTCATGAAAAGGATGAGGCAGTCAGTGCAGAGTGAAGATGTAGAGTTTTGCAACAGAAATAGTGAGATTGGCATGAAAGAAACATGGAAGGAAAAGCACCAGGAGAAGCACAAGAGCAAGGCTTAGAAGGATGGCTGGTATTGGTAATGAAGACCATCAGTCCCAAGCCAGTGCTCCCAGCAGTGAAGCTGAGGATGGGGTTGTTCATCACATCCCACGTGCCTGTGCTCTGGTAAGACCACTGCACAGACAACTCACCAGCAGAAGACCCTGCGTCCTAGCAGCCTGAGGTTGCAGCATGCCACACACCACTCCTCTTTGTGGTAGCTCAATAAAAACCCAGAGTACTGACATATTTGTCAAGCATATTCTGAAGTAAAACAGCTAATGGGCAGCAACAGGTTACACAGAGTAATTCTTCTAGGACATGAAAAAGCAATCACCAGCTGGTGTCTTATTAACATTTGCCATCCTAATGTATACGAGAGATCATACTTCTGCCTTCTAAAAGGTTAGACTTTACTCACTGAATCTGCAATCCACAATTTTATCCTCTGTTTTATACAGTTCATTACAGATAGTGGTATTTCCCCAGTGCAAGCGTAAAAAAGACAAAGCATAGCACCCTTAAATTGCATATCCTCGCAGGCAACAAATCTGTTGTAGACGTACAGATGGGCAGAGCTGACATATCCTTCTAATTCTGGCATCACCAGAGAGCAAACATAATTTTGCATGCAGACTGCAGTTCAAGGAGGATTTCATAAAGAATGGCTACAGTTAACTTGCAAGTCATTGCTCGAGAAATTACTATTGTTTACATTTGTGTGGGCAACATTCAGCATAGCACAGGATGAAAAATCTAAAGCAGTTCTGGCAAGGAAGATGTTAATGAAAAATGTAGTGCTTAAAAGAATTTTAACAGAAAACAAGTCATATGTAAACTTTATTTCTGTAAAATAAACTCACCCAAGGACAAGGATTTAGCCTGTTTTAGTGTAGTAGCTCAAGGATTAATCTGTTTTAATGTGTTATTCTGTCACTATATATTGGTGGATTGATCACATCTTGAGTTGAGCTTTACTTGCCAGTGAGCACAAAGTAATCTGTCCAATTGGTTTCACTAGCATACTGTCACCAACCACTAACTAGATCTGATCAATACCCCCTACAGTGTAATAGCTTCTGTATTTATCGCACTCTAGACTTCAGAAGTGACAAATCAGTGTCAGCACTGTTTAGCGGTGATGGCTGAAGGGGTACACCATGCAAAGCATGTCTACCAAAAGAGGCTCACATGACACACCTTCACAATGATTTAATTTGCAAGCTCCCTTTATGGTCTTGCTCTGGCACAAAAAAAATGCCTCTGTCCATAAAGACATGCAAGGAAGATTTGATTTGGCCACTGAAGTTTTGCAGGACCAGCTTTTTGTTACTGCTACTAGACTAAAAATACCTCTTATTATAAGCCCAGTTAATTATAGTATATCATAAACCTGTAGTCAGAATCACATGCAAAAATGCCTTATTAATACAATATATCACCATCATGTATTTCAGAACTGTATTTTCTGTCAAAATGGATCTAAATGGTAGCTAACAGGCTGCATTTGATGATAATTATGAAAAGGTGATGCTAGTGAAAAGGGAGAGGAGTAGCAGATTGAGAGAATAAACAGTTATTTAGCTGCCAAGCTTCTTGGCATTCATCTGAGGAATCTCAAACTTGATCTCCTACAACAATTGGATTCTTATAGAAGAACTGTATCTTGAAATAGGCTTTGCTTTGCCTAGCCTATGCTAGTCAGAGGCTTGAGGTGATTGTTATTTTGATTTACAGAATATGAGGGCAGGAAAGACAGCAGCTTTCCTGAAGCTACTCTAAATCATAACGGAGTAGTCAGCTTTGTTGAAAAAGAGCTTTGGTGACCTAATTGAAACATCTTCAGTTAAGTGAAATTCCAAAGCTGAGTGTTTCACCGTGTTTCACATATCTGGCTTGAGAAAGATTTTGTCAGGAATGCTTTTTTTTTTTTTTTCCTTTTTTTTTTTTTCTTGTCTCGCCTCCAAGAGTGAGAGAAACAGATTCTTTCAAAACACCAAAGCTTCACTGCTATGGGAGGGTCTCACATGTAGATTCCTGTGGAAGTGACTGCAAAAAGTACAGTGAAGTCTAAGATGGAGAAAAGGTGGTGAAAAAGTAAAAACTTTCTTTCACCCAGGATAAATCCACAGGCTAGTTGTAGCAAGTATTAGTAATAAGATGCAATACTAAATGCGGTTTTCAAGTAGGGACTGTACAAGTGCCACCAGAGTGGGATATAATATCTTGCAGATTCAAAGGGTACTGGTGAACACTCATTGGGCTCATACATGGAGAAGTGGCACTTGTCTGGTCAATGAAAATGCTCTACCTAATAGCTCCCTATGGAGAGCTACGAGTCCCTTTGGGGACAGCAATAGCGTAGCTCTGCATGATCCCATTTGTGTTTAGCCCCAAAGCTAGTTAGGTGTACTTGCAATTCAGAAATTGAATTTCATGAGACTGCTTTGTGAGAGCAACAAGATGAGGAAATTTGAAACTATGCTTGGAAAAGACATAAAGAAATCTCAATTAAAAAAAAATCCCCAAATCAAACTAATCAGCACACCTATAAAAGACTTAAATGAGCTCCTTTAAAAATACAATTATACTCTTTTTTTAATAAGATTAATATAATTTTGATTAACATTCTATCATCAGATTCCCAATTAATTTTTTTCTAACATCTTTTCAAAACCAAATCACTACAGGCCTCACATCACCCTAATATGACAAATAAGATGGATTTTCTTAGTAAACACTCAGTAGATTTCATCTGCCCTCAAAAGAGAAGGGTGATACTGATATTTATGACTGCAGCCATAAACACTACAGTGGTTAGTAGCATCATTTTAAAGGAAACTGGACTTAATTTAAAAGAGCTGGCAGCGATGCAAAGCACACAGCAAGTATCCACAACACTGGAATCAATGAACTCTGGCTCTCTTATCACAGTCAAACCAAGCATGCCAACAGCCCAGCCAGCCAACACCACAGCATCCCCATCTGCCCAGCCACGCACTGATGTTTTAAAAGGATTATGTAGCAATAAGTCACAAGGTACCTGACAAACCCATGAAGGTATCTACTGACTACTAATCGCGTCAACATAACAAACTGTTTTTAGAATCAGTTACATTATTAACTGCCACAAATTTGAAAAAAATAGTTTAGGCAGAATTTAATTAATCTTTACTGCCTCTCTTGTCTCCTCAACTGATTTCTGTGGAAGCCTTAACAGGCTTTTGGATTCTGCTCTCTGGCAACTGAAACCACCTGTGTTCCCTTCTAGTTTTTGACGATGCCTTCAGGAATGAGTGAAAACGTAAAATACCCAGTTCAGCTGTAGCATATTGAACAATAAAACCAGTGCAATTACACAGCCTTTGTCCTTACAAGAAGCATACTTTTATGTAGTACATTTCTTTCCCTGAACCAATCTTAAAAAATAAAAAAAAGAAAAAAAAAAAAAAGGAAGAGAAATAACACAAGGATTCATAGAAAACTGCTGATGGAAAAAAATACCCACCATTAGCTATTGCATCTTATGTTTTCAAATAAAACATGCTGTGTAGAAGTGATTGCCTTGGAAGTTATTAGTACATTTGAATGCAAACTACCAAACCATGAAAAATGAGGCATCCATTTGCTATAAAAATAAATTAGGAAGCAGTGCTTTGCTGGCAAAACCATTTGAGTACCACAGTTCATAGCTATTCATGGTACCATTAACAGATATTTTTGCTTGTACTGTGAGCAGCCTTATGATATTGTTGTATTCAGCAGTACTTTATATTTAAAGTGAGTGCAAGCAACTTTGTTTTAGAATATAATAAAATTTTGCCTGATGTAGAGATCCTATGGGAAATTATACAATAATGTTACCTACATAACTAATTTTCTTCTTATAAAATCATGATTCCCACTACACTTTTAGAGCTATTCCAAGTATTGTTTAACATCACAATTTCCATGTTAATATCTCAATAAATCACAAAAATACAATACTTCATATGAAAAGTGAGTCATACCTATGGGAACATAAGTTTTCCTTTTTAAATTAAAAGGGGAATAAAACTGATGCTGAATGTACTGTATGTTGTTCAAGGGTAGTAGAAGTACCCAAGTGCTCCTGACAAAGCAAGGCTATGCACTGTATGCACACACACCCCCAAGATATTGTGCAATGCTGCTTAAATATTTAAATCTGTGCCAGCAGAACTGGGGAGTTGGTTTAAAATATATCTGTGGAAAACCAACTGTTCTTTCAGAGGTTACTCTGAACTAAAAAAAAAATGCCTAACCAGAGTGATCCTCCCACGATTAAATGACTTGTTATAATGACATTAGCTGATTTTAATGCAGATTATTTCAAATGTGCCCTCGAACAACCAAAGGCATGCCATAGCTCTGTTTATTAAAAATATTAAAATAATTTTGAAAAAATCATGTAAGTGGTAAATTCCCTTCTTCTCCCCTTCAGAAAATACTAGATTTTCAGAAAGCCCAATACAGAAAAACAAAGCACAAGAACTGGCACTTTAGCCATTCCATCTCCTCCGCTGTCCGCCACTTAGAGCAATGAACTTTCTTATATGCTACTGTGCTTTTGTGTTTTCTTCAGAACAGAAGCCTGGCAGTGCAAACATGCTGTACACAGCCCTGAGAGCTAGGTAGTCCAGTCAACACAAGCTGACTTACACTAGTTAAGAACTAGACTAATACAGAACTATATAAGGCCCTGCAGTGAAGTATTCTGGAGTTTATTCTGTATACACTCTACATTAACCAGATTCTATAATACAGAAAATGAGTTTGATATGGTGCTACTAAAAAAGTGAAGGTTTTGTATTTTGGCAGCTTCAATAAATCAATGTTTTCCATTCTGCCTTTAAAAAGAGACCAATATTGAAGTCAGAGTGTCTCAAGCAGCTTGCCTGTTCCAGGCTGCAAGCACAGACTTAATGTCTTGTGTGTTAACTATCACAGTGCTACACCAGTGAATTACTCCTGAAGCTACATTCACCCCATCTCTGTTTGCATCTGTGTACAACTTTATTGGTATTAAATGAAAGTCTTATGTGGGGGATTAATTGTCACCACATTGAGACTCATTTAAACTCTCATTCACTGCATGCAAATTCATAGACCATTATTTCTCCCCTTACACTACAGTTCCTCATCAATGTACTGTTCATCAGTGCTGTCTTCCAGCCAGAATCCAGTTGAGGTAGGCTTCAACTGAGTATGTAAAGGAAAGAAGTAAAGCAAACATGTTTAAAAGTTGTGGAAGATAATATCCATGCAATTTATTTAGCCTTTATTTTAGTTTTGTTCAAAATAGTTTTCTGCCTTGCCTACTCTGCTGATCACTTCTGTGCTAGATTACACAAACCTACCACAGCTATCTTGTTAAATGCTTTCAGCAGGACACCATTTTGCCCTTTCTGGTCTTGAAAAATAGCAGCCAAACACCAATTAAAATGTTCCTGGTTTATGTTTGAGGGAGCAAAAAATAATTTGAGAGTTTTGCCATTTGTATTCTATTCTTTTTTTATACGCTTTTCAATATACTTTTTCTAAACATTTGACAAAAATAAAGAAAACAAAAAAATATCTTTCCAAAGCAAAGACTTTTGATGAAACACTTTATTTGTGAATTCTTGATTATCCACAAACAAAACTGTTCCTTTTTAAATTTACAACTAGTAGTCATAAATAATAGCTGTTATCTAATTCCAAAGTAAGAAAAAATGCTCAAATTAGTATGATAATTATGGCTGAACGTTAGAGCTGGGTGACTAATGATGTGGACGGGGAGAAAGAGCCTGTCTTTAACAGATGCATTGTGCTTTGGATTGCATTTCTTGCCTTTTTCCTCAACCAGTCGTGTCTGTTTCTCAGTAATGATCTTCTTCAAACTACTGCATGACTTTGAAAGGGTGTTCTATTTTTATTATTAATCTCTCATTAAAATGAGACAATGTACAAGAATTATCAGCTGAAAATGGATGACAAATAAATTCACCCCAAATTGTGAACAAGGAAGAACAAATTCCACCTAAGGTGCTGGAAATATATTACTTTAAAACAACTCGTAAAAATTGTACTTTACAAAATTAAGAAAAGGAAATGTGTTATGTTTATCAAACAGAGATCGTATGAAAATAAACATTATTTGTCTGAAGATGACCAGCAAGCGTCTCTGGCTGTATGGAGAAATAGACACTGAGAAAGAGGTGAAGCTTGGAGGAAACACACAATGATACTTCTCCCAGATCCATTTCTTGGCATTTTGTAGCTTTTTGAAAATGGTGTTTTATAACCTTTGGTGGATTTTTCCTTTTGACTTCCAGCAGTTTCGTTTTGATCATGTGTGTGTTTATCACCAAAATCTTGACAGAACTTCCTAGCTCAGTTATAAGTTGTGTGAGGATGGACCTCCTTTTGCTTGTTTTGAACTTCTCCTTAATGCCTTCATTGAGGAAGTGTTTTGGAGGAGATGGAGAATGACTGTTTTCTCTTCCTCCTGTAACTGTACTATCTCTCAGTTACTTTTCCTGGCTGAAGAAGTCTTAGGTTGTGTACTTGCTTCTTGTAGAGAAGCTGCTTCATACTTTTGATTGTCTTTGCTGACTCCCTCTGAAGTGTTTTGAGTTTTTAATATATCTTCTTTCTGAGACAGAGACCAATGCTGCACATCACAATGGTTCCAAGCGAACACTTAGCTTGCACAGTACCAGAAGGAAGTTTTGTATTTTGTTCACTATTTCACTCCTGATAATTCTTAACATTCAATTTACTTTTTTGACTACTGAATGTCGAGCTGACATTCATCGCACTATCTCATTCCCAAGTGGTAACTCTTCAATTGTTCAAGAGGATTGCCACTGACAGCTGCCCTACACAACAGACCATTTACTCCTCTCCACTGCTTTCCTGTTGGGAGCAGAAAGGATGTGGCTGCTGCTAATGGGGGGAGGAGAAGCAGAGGCAGGACATTGCCCTGGCTGACCAAGGCACAATACCACATTCCTAAGCCCCAGCAAGTCAAGGTCATGTCCTGGACCTCTTCTGCCCTCCCTCTATGTCATCAGCCATAGAGCTGGTGACAAGGGTATCTACAGTGTAGGTCAACAGTCCATCTGGGACAAGCAAGAAGAAAGCCAGGTCTGGAGGGGAAAGGGCACAAGGGTACAGCTCTGGGTGCCTAGGGCTCAGCCTTCATGGAGCTCCTAGTCCCGGCAGAGGCTGTATAAATGGGGGTCCCCAGTGAGGCTTTTAGTGCATGCTAGTGCAGCTGGGATCCTGATAAACCAAAGCAGTTATTCTACACAGGGAGCTCTTATTCCATAGCTGCCTAAATTCTTAATGGCATTTTGTCAAGGAGTTTTGTCCAAATGCTTTCTGGTTACCCAAGCAGAGTGTATCAACTGTTGTAGGCTCAGCAGTGCCATAACAGAACCTTGTAAGGTCTGTGAAGCATAATTTCTCTTTCTATAAACTGTTCTAAGAACTCTTCTCCACACATATTTACCCATATGAATACTAATTAAATTACTGCATATTATATTTGATGATACATTAATTATGGTGCCAGGCTAATGCATGATAATTAAACAAAACCCCTAATTTAGAGGATCTCTAATACTGTCATACAACAGATTTCACTTCCTCCATTTTACCGAGTCACTACAAGAGTGCTTGCAGCTTCTTGGTTGGAATCAGGCTGGTTTAATTCAACCATGTATATTGGTTCTTATTTAGTAAAAGAAAGCAACACATTACTGATAATGTTAGTTACAGAAGTATCACAAAACAAGATCAGTAGTGTTTGCTGCACCAGAAACCTTAAGACATAAATAAACATGCTTTTTAAAGCTCCCTAAACATCAGAAAATGTGTATTTATGCATACATCTGAGGTTAGTAAACTTGCAGTATTAACAGTGATAATTCTTAGAGAATTCAAACCTATATATACTAACATGGATCACATAGTATTTAAATATTTACAAATATTTTAAGAGAAAAGATGCAACTTCATTGGAAAAACTTAAGTAGAGATATGTTATTTCTGCTTTACTCTGGCTCCAGGTTTACTTTTCATTCCTTATGGAAATTGTCTGAAACAGTATGACCGCACATCTATATAACCAAACTAACTAGAACTGAACCTCCTCATAAAAATCTTTCCCTAATGAAGTAGTCCAAGTAGCAACTATTCTTTGGGGAAAAAGATGTGAAAAATAAAAAATGCCTGCATCAGAACCTAGGTGATTTTTTTGCATTAGTTTTCATCTTTTTGCATGTTTCAAAATGGCCATAAACCAGTGATTTAATAAGAAAATCAAAATAAGCAGGGAACCTCAGTCGGTGACAGTATAAAAGAAAAAAAACCACAGTAGAGTACTTGGGCAGATTCTGTTTACCTTTATTTACACTTGACCACAAAATTGTTCAGGATTAGAAATGCAAGAAGCACACACACACAAAAATAGGAAGACATACTTGAAATAGAATGAGAACCTTTTGACTTGAGCCAAGTAAATACCACTATTACTATTAAATAAATGTCAAACCTTAAGTTGCAATTTTCCACTCCAGATTTATAACCTCAAATCCCAGTTTCTCCTCCCTTCTGGGAACTAGGTGTTCTCTTGCCATTTTGGCTTTTTTCTTCTTATTGTTTTCTTTATGTCATTTTACCCACACTTTGGTATGTATATCACTTCTTAATCCCCCAAAATTTCATCTTGCGTTCTCCAGTTCTTTCCTCTACCTACATGCAGGGCCTTCCTCCAGCCATCCTGAGACATGCTTGCTGGTTTGTCTATTTAGACTAATTATTTCACTCTTGTATCATTTCACCTCTCCAACAGCTGCAGTCTCTGGCAGTTACATCTTTCAACATATAGGTACTGTTTGCAGAAAAGTCCTTTGTTGATCTTCTGAATTGAACAACAGGGTATTTTCTTACTCTGCACATTTGAATCCCAGATAACAAACTCAGCTGTTTCTTTCATAAGCAAGTTTGGGATTTCCTGGTCTTACAAAGCGTAGGCCACTTGTGAAACAGACCACTACTCCAGAACTCCAAACAAAGCAACATTCATTTCCCTTTTGCCTAATTTAACCTAGCATGGTTCCATGTGAAACCTGTTTCTTTGGAATGGAGCTTGCATAATTCCTGTTAGTCAGCTCTTGCTCAAAGTATCTCCTCCCTGATCCTGCCTAAAAATAGAGGTGTAAAGCTAAACTGTGCCTCAATATTTTTCTGAAGTATTGGACGAAAAACAGTACCCTGGTTGCCCTGCATGAACCAACAGGTTCTAATTGCCATGATCAGCTACATCATCCCTCTCAGTAATTCTCCTCTGAGACCTCCCACTGCTTTAGGGATGCAGCTGCCTGTGTTTGAGGTCAGTTCTACAAACTTGGACCAGACTCTGTGGAAACAGCTACGTTTGTTTCCCCATCCACTGACTCAAGAATTGAGTTTAAATTTGGACTGGGCTATGTTGTAGCTATGCCTGTGCTCGGCCTGGTACTTGGCTGATCTTGATCTTGATCTTGCCCTGCTGACTTGATCTCTTGATCTGGTCTTAGATGTGCTTTATAAGTATGAGCTAGTCTGGCAATCACTGGACTGTGGCTGACCCTGGTTACTGTCACTGAACCTGCCCTGCCTGCCTGGCTTTCCTGGAGACTGCACCCCTTGAAGGACTGGATCCCTCAGCTTCCCCTCCACTGCCTTCTGCCACTTGCCATTCCTTGAGACTGATTGAGTAACCAAGGAACCCCCTTGGGTTCTCTTGGGGAGTATATCGTAGAATTGCACTTCATTGCCAGAAAGGAAAGCAGTCAAGAACAATAAATAGCTTTTACACACTTAATATTTGTATGAATCAGTGAAGAACTAGAACTTAGCTGTAATTCTGTGGGGCTTAAAAAAAAACCCCAAAAAAACCCCCAAAACAAAGCAAAATGAAACCCTGTAGGGAGTCATTTCAGAAACTGAGGATAAAAGAAGTATTTCTATGAAACAGTCTTCATATCAGTTAGCTATGTTTTCTTTTCTCCCAGCAGATGGCATTAATGATGTGCTTTCTACTTGCATCTGTCTTTGATGTTCATCAGGATCTGTAAGCTGTTCCGCCCTCTAACTTTCTGCTTCTTTATATTAGAGCAAATTCACATGTGTGCCAAACAGAAAGCAATCCTCTACCAGCTTCTTTCAAGGTGAAATCTAAGTTGAATAGGAGAGACATATTCTTTGAAAAACTACCCCTTTTTCTGGACCACACTACTGTTCTATTAGAGAGAAAGCAGTAGAGAGTGAGAAAGAGAAAAGAAAGGAGGAAGGTGGAAAAGGAAGAGAAAGGAAAGCAGAAATAGCCTTTCCATGTACATATTTTACATCTCAATTGATATAAAACTTTCTCCAGCTTCTAGATGAATGTCTAGATGAATGTTAGGGAATATAACTTTTCCCTAACTACAAACTTAAGAGTTATAGCACATCATGTTGATAAGTATATATGCAACATAGAATTCAGGAGTAATAATTTCTTTGCAACGTACTAATCTGGATCTAACAAAAGACAGTAGTGTGGTTTCATTTAATAACCACAATTCAAAGCCAACCATCACCTCCCAAATTATTTTTAAATTGCCATTTTTGTAAATATAATTATCAGCCTTCATTTCAGCTGCTGTCTTGGTTGAACTTGCTAAGTTTGCAATCACTCGTTTATGCACTATAACATTCTGGAATTTATTGCCACAAATTTGCTCTTGGCTGATGATGTAAGAAACTGGTTCTTCTGTAATCAACATAAAAGATAAACCAAAAAATGTTCATGTAGTATGTTATGCTGGCTGTAGGGGAGGAAAATCTAATATCATAAACATTTACATTGCTATTCAGGTGTTAATTGAAGTTTTAAATAAACTTTTCAAGATAGGTTAGAACATTTTGCTCCTATATTTTTAATGTTATAGAATCACAGAATCATAGAATAGTTAGGGTTGGAAAGGACCTTAACATCGTCTAGCTCCAATCCCCTGCCATGGGCTGGGATGCCTCACACTAGGCCATGTCACCCAAGGCTCTCTCCAGCCTGGCCTTGAACACCGTCAGGGATGGAGCATTTACCACTTTTTTTGGCAACCTGTTCCAGTGTGTCACCACCCTGACAGTAAAGAACTTCTTCCTTTTATCTAACTTGAGCTTCACCTGCTTCAGTTTAAACCCATTATCCCTTGTCAAATCACTACTATTATAATAGTGTATGATCTGAAATCTTAGCATTCTATATTTAATAGCTTGGAATTCCTTTAAATCACAATACCTATGATGGCAGAAAAAAGGATCATTTAAATTCTACTTATTACTATAGGCATAAAGGAGTCTGATTATGCTTGCACCAATCTTACTAGCCCTTAACATTTTAAATTCTTTTAAGATGTCTAAATCAGGGCTTCTGCTTTATTTTCGTTAGAAACAATGGAGATGCAACATTGTTGCAAATAATCTGTGCCTAAATATAACTTTGTTGCTGTTGTATCCAGGTCTTTCTGCTGCTTAAAATCTAACAATAGCAGGCGATTAAACATTTATTATATCACTGAAATCCCAACACTACATTCCAAGCTCTACTGGTATTCCCTGCTAAATCCCAATTTTCAGGCGTTTTATTACTCCATTATCTTATATCTCACTGGATTATGTCTGAAACATAATTAGTTCAATTTTTATTGATAGCACTTACTTATTAGCAGGTCCCCAGTTCCTACTATACAGTTAGTGAATAAAGAAGATACAGCCAGGGAACTCAAAAAAGAAAACATTTTAAAAACAAAATCTAATTGAAGTAGCATAGAAGATTATATAAAATGTCCTTAAAGAGGCCTTATGTCCTTTTTTTTATTTTTTTTATTTGGGGAAGTAAATATGTAAAATGAAGTATGATTGCAAAGTCCTGTGCTGGTGGAGTATCTCTAAAGCCTCTGGTAGAAGGTTCACAGCTATCACTTCCTGGTGTAAATGTTAGGCCAACTGGGATCACTTCCTCCTGGGAAAAGCAGACATAATTTCTCAGAAGATGTGATGCACTAAGTGATTTGTTATTCTTGTAATAAGCTAGTATTAATCTAAACTGAAGTAACTTATGGATGAAAAAATGTATGTTTGCTTTAAACATACTATTTACTTCCCCACCAAACATGACAACAAATACATGTTCGATCAAAATAAATACAACTGATCAGATTCACACCTATAAAATACAAAGTCTGCCATGTGAATAGAGCTTTAATGCTATAGAAGTGACTTTTTTTTTTTTAACAGTGTAAATACTCGTGCACATTGCCAATAATGAGGGAGCACACCATTCAAGGCCTTCTTTAAGTTCCAAATGAGAATGGGTTTGGACACAGCCTAAAGCACAGCAAGAGGTGGACTGTATTATCCAATGGAGCAATAAGATCTGGTTTAGAATGCTATTCCAGGACATGCTTAGTCTGGACATAAGCAGGCTTGGTTGAGTCAAAGGTGTGGTTTGTTGTGGAACAGAGGGAGAAATGGTAAAACTACAAAAGTGCCAAGGCCTCTACATAGTATTTGCATTTTTTTGGGGTTCTTATTACTTTCGGATTAAAATACCTATAGCGTTAGGCTATGTTTGGCTTTTCTTAATCCTCAGAGAGCTATGAATTTAAAGCACTCTTCAGAAGGTAGCAAATAGGTGCAGTGACTGATGCTGCTTAGACTATTACAGTTCATTCTTTATAGCAAAATGGATTAAAGAATAATTAATGCATTTTTGACACTTTCTTTCTTTTACAGTCTGCAGCTGCTACAGCGATGTTTCAGTTCCTGTATCAGCAGTAAAGACTAAAGCATTCTTCTGAAGATGCTCAAAATAGAAGGAATCAGAACAAAAATATACATCTCAGACAGACAGGAAAATGCACTTATAGAGCAGAATTTCATCACACCAAGGCATCTATTTCTTCTTACAAGCTGATTAGGAAAAGGATAGAGAGAAAGCATCATTGTTCATGAAGAAGTTTATCAGAATTGCTATAACACAACTTACAAAAAAATTCAAAATATGGCTTAGTGCCCATAGGTAATGCACAATATCCAATGGTTGTGTTATCTAGAAAATTATAGGTGATTGTCCTAAAAAAAAATTTAGAACAAGCTACATTTTATTAACCAATTTTAAGTTAATTGCAACACAGAGGACATCTTGAAAGCTCTGTGCCAATAGATTCTGCTTTTCGATACTACTGTAAACATGAGGAACAAAATGTCTCCTTCTCTTACTAAGACTCACAGATTTCTAAGTACAGTGCTGAGGAAGAAAAACTGGGAGGAGTCCATAAAAATTTTAAGTTCTGCAAGCAGCACAACAAACGAACAGAATTTATGCAGAATAACTGTAGTGTTACTTTGTTGTAGTGTTCTACACTCTCACAAAGTCGTTTTTTCTCATTTGAATTCGTAAATGAATCCTGTATTTACGTAAGCAAACACAAACCCACCACTTTCCCAAAATCAAACTAAACCCAGCTGCAAATTTTGACTACACACTGCCATATGCTAGTATTCCACCCATCTTACATCTGAATACCTAATATCTCCGAGCACTATTCTGCAGCCTTAAGTTTTTTCAAACTGATCTTACTACAAGTATTTTCCTCAATAGCTAAGCAAATTGTTTTGTACCATGCTATGCTGAGTAGTTACGAGTCTTCATAGACTCTAGCTTTTTCTGTGTGTCTTTTTTATTACAAAATGGAAACATATGGCTCAGTTTCAAGTGGCTAATTGGCAATATCTTAAAGTGCTGTTAAGAGTTTCAATTGTATGTAGAACATCTAATAATATGATTGAATTTTATTTAAGACTAGAAAGTACTTCAGAAGTCAACAGATGGCAGCAGATATGCTTTAGAGAAAAAAAACAGTAATTTGCTTCTATTACTTTTACAAGGTTGTCTTGCTGCTTATTGAAGTAGAGTTCAAATGTAGGGGCTGGAATGCAGTGAAGAAAACTTCACCAGTAGAAAAAGACTAACAGTATATGGTTTTGTTTTGTTCATCAAGATAGTTTCAGTTAATTACAAATGTGTTTCATGCAAGACATACATCTATCATAACCCAATTGCTATGTATACGCACAAAACTACACTTCATACCATATGCTGCAAAAGAAATTGCCTTAGCAAATGGGAAAGGCTTTTCATACAGCTTCCATACAATTGAGTTATATGCAGATGAGGTTAGTACTGTTGCAGGATTATACATTCTAGTATATAGAAAATAATTTTTATAATTTAGATCTTAATTACCATCTAGAGGATTTTAGTGTCTATAAACAATAATAAATCTTAATAAATTCTTTTAATTGGGATAACCACTACCTTGGACAACCAGAAGTCTGAGAGATTTTGTTGTAGCAGAAGAGATGAGTTTTACTAGGTAGCTGATGACAGAACTGAGATCAGCAGGTAGGTGGCTCTTCTTCACATGAGCTTCTTGACAAGCCATGCCCAAAGTAATTTCCAAGAAAATGACCAAGACAAAAAAAAGAGCAGTCCTCAACAGAAAGATGCTCCTTCTTCTCCTACTTCTTTCCAAAGTAACTCTGTAGTCTCTCTTACCTTAAGTGTTTCAATGCAAGGTGTTTTTCTCACTGTATTACAACAAGAAGGGAGCTTGAGATGATAACTTGCCACCAGTTAGGCCTTCAGGAGTAAACACGACTGTTCAGTACATTGCTTATTTTGCTTAGCTGTCACACCAAAATCAGACAAATTGACAGCTAGATTAGTCACCTCTGACATCTCCCTCTTATTTTGAATGAGGTGAAAGCAACACACCACAATCTTCCATAACGTCCCAGAGGAGATATTCTTCCAGGTCAAATACATAGCAGAACAGAAATCCTGACAGTTGAAGAGGAAAAAGTAATCCCCAAACAGGAAGATTAGGGCACAGGAGGCTGCTATGCTTTTGTGTGGCATTATCTTGCCATTCTCTTTGTCCAGTGCTCTCTCTGGATGCTCATGAGTTACTTGTCCAAATTAGGGGTGGGTGGGAGGAAGAGACAGTTTTCAGTTCCCAAATTCTGGTCCAGAGATGCAAAGACCTACCTTTCTCCCAGCTTCAGTTAGGATTTTTAAATAAGTGCAATACAGCTGAAAGAAGAAATCAAATATCGCATTTTCAGCTTTACAATTTACACAGCCCATCACAAACAACTGCTATTATGAGAGATAGAGGCCAATGATGCAATATATGTATCCTGGGATTTAAATAATGAAGATACTCTACACTATATAAAAGTCAAATCACTAAATTGTAGGGTCTTAGACATTTTTCTTTTAAGACATGAAAACAGAAAAATTGAAGTATAAACGAGTTTCTAGTTCTATTGCAGAATATCAAATTCTTTTGATGAATCTGGCATCTTAGTTGCATTGCCTTTCCATCTTTTGGGAGCATCTTTTCAGGAAATATAAGCAAATATTGCTTTATAAATCTTCAATCACAGTTTGCTAATCTAAATTTAGATATTGTTAGAAGTTTTAGATAATAATTTAAATTTTAAATGCAAAGGAAGGATCTTTTTCTTGTCTTACAATGGAAGAACATTATTACTGATAAAAATAAAAAATATTTATGTTCTTACAGTTATTTCAGACATTTTATCTGTGATTTTTTTCATAACCACTCTAAACCACAAGCCATTTTAGCTTTTAACATTACTGCTTTAATATAGTAGTGGAGAGAACAAATCACTGAGAGATGTGTTGCTCCAATCCTAGTTTATTAATATTAACAGAAAATTCTGTTATAAAAAAGTGTGTTTCATTATAAGGAAAGAAAAAAAATCAGTATGTTCTTTGAAATGCTCTTTGAATTCAAAGTGTGCTGTGAGCAAAGCATTACATATAGCCCCAGCTTATGCATATATTTCCAAATTGCCATCTGGTGTACCTATATTATGCTTTCGTATAATAACATGCATAGCTATTATTGTTTTAAAATATAAGTTATGATAGCTAAATAAAGTATATCATAGCTGACAACTCATTTTTCCCAACAGCTTTTGAACACACATGCTTATATTATCTTAATGTCAGTTTCTCAATAGTTTCATCTATTTCATTCCTCTTTTAGAGGTTCAGTTGAGCATTCATCAGATACTGGGACCTGCTACCATTCCGTTACCCTTATAATAAAGGTAATGCATATCAAAAAGGCAAAAAATATAACTAAATGACTCTCCTCAGCTATATAAACTCATATCAATTCACTGAACATTGACTCGATACAAGCTACAACACCCTTTCAATATTGGAGGGTATTTTTTCTTCTAAGACTTTGGTGAAGGGGCAACAAAATTTATGGTGCAAAATGAACTGAATTCCTGCTCAGAGAGGATCTAAAATAGTGGAAGGAATTCAAGCTACCTAAATAGTGCATGTTCACCATCCTGCATTGCACACACATAGAGGACATAAGTCCATGATGTGCTTTTAATTTTTTTTAAACAAATCTTCAATAGTATAGATACAAGTCTTAGTAGGTGCATACAGAGATTACTGATAAAATTCAAAAACAAATTACATATCCCTTTTTATCTTCATTCAATTCTAGTATTCTTAAAAAAAAAAGTAGTTCAATTCTATTTAGAGTATGAGCACTGTGCGCCATTGAGAATGTGCATATAAGTGCATATGCAGAAGAGACAGTAAAATACCATAGCTGAAACTAGGGGAATCATGAAGGCATTTAGCTGTAGTTGTTGTTCAAACACACATTCTACTGCATACCATTATGTAAAATAATACTATGACTTTCATTTTAAAATTACAAAAATTAGAAAGAGATTGTAATTAAGGCAATGTTTTGACCTCCCAGTTTCTCATGATCCAAACAAACCAATGCATAGATTCCCACATGTATTAAAGCAAATTCAATCATGTGTCAGCAGAAAGAAAGCCAAGACTGAATTCAGTCTCTCAGCTCTCCCTCTGTAGCATTTTTAAGCTAATAAAACTTGTGTGTGTACTAGAAGGTCTCAGGCTCTATACTGGCCTGACAGGGCAGGATCTCAAGAATTTGCCTGGTCTTGCTGTGGCCTGAGCTATGCTGTCATTCAACTGCTAGGATATTCAATGCTCACTGACTGTATGTTTGTACTTTGCTCTGGGAAGACCTGATGTGCTCTCAGCTGCAGCTCTGGCAGCCATAGGGCCAGGGGAGGCTTTCCTGAGCTTTACAGGGCATGAGTGAGGAGGGAGCAAAAAGTGATAATCAGACTACATAAAAATGCAAGTGGAGTTTGTGCCTTGAGGAAATGGTTGGTTAGTGTTTGTACTGTGTGTTCCTAGTGAACACTGGGATGTTGATAACCTGCTGTGAATTTTTGCTCCTCTCTGAGAATGACTGGTGCTCTTGACCACAGATACCAGAGGGCTGTTGGAAGGGTGAGTGTAACAACAGAGAAAAAGGGTCGTCACCAGTAATTTTTCTTCTGTAATAATTTTAAGGGTATTATTAATGAGGCTTTTTGATATTAATTTGGATTGTGAGTGTTATTATTGTAATTGAATTAGGAATATTTTGCTGTTAGATTTTGATTAGATTATGAAGATTTTAATTGGCCTTATGATAAATTCTTGGCTCTATATATGCCTTGTTCCCTTTTGGCTGCAAGACTTTGAGTGTAATGCTTCTTTATGATGGAGAATACAAAAAGGAAATCTCAATTCAGATAGAGCTGAATTGAAAATCGTTCACATTTATTATTCTCCTTTCATACCCCTCATTTATTTTTCCAGTAATGAAATACATGGAGATTGACTGTTTTGGTAGGAAAACATTGTCAGATCAGTATGAGTTGTAAATAAGTCACAAGAAAACAACAAATGTTCTACCTTTACTCCCCTCCAAAGGAGTCAAAGCCAAGTTCCGTATTTATTTAGATTTAGGTCTGCAATAATGAACGTTATCCATATGGTGAAGTGAGAGTATAATGGCAATGCCATGGCAAGAACTAAAATTTCTGAAGTATGAAGTTATCCAAAGTAGGTAGGTCAGTTGCTACTGAACTTTCAAGTAGAACCTTAAAGTGGGAATTACTTGCATTTATTTAGACAAAGAAGTAAAAACTGATTATTACTGGTCACAAATGCTTTTTTACTTATCCTGGAGGAAATGAACTCCTGTTGTCAATTAAGAGGTAATTAGCAGTTTCCTGACTAGAATAAACACATCAAGCCAGTGATTTTCCATTCTCAACCTTAGGGCAAATGAACTATTTCCAGTTGCAGATGTTTAATGCCATCCAACCCTAAAACAGTCTCAGCTCATAATTTCAGAAATGCTTTTTTAATTGAATGTGAAGTTATACAAAATACATTGATTTGCTAAACAGTAGCTTATATTTTCTGTAAATTCTGATGTGATATTACTATGGGAGATTCAGACATTGAGATTAGTACTCAAACATGCATGTGGATGAAGCACTACACTCCAGCTGTAGTAGACAAATGCTTATATGAATAATTAGTATTTCTATTTGTTGGCATGGAAATATGCAACCTATTCCTGCAAGCAGAAGTAACATGATCAATAAAGGGCAGACACATCAGTGTCTTCATCTGTGAACCTCCACTCTCCTGGAACAGAAGATTTTCTATTTTCATTGCACTATTAATACAGAGGTTATTATTCTTCTAATACCTTGCCAACTGTCATTAAAATAACAGGACATGGCAGAAAATCTCATCTATGATTTCTATTTTCTTCTGCTTTTATTTGAGCACCACACTTGTTGAGTGAGCTGTTTCATCAAGGTACAGAGCACAAGCATGTATCAAAGAATAAATAGTTTATGAGCTACTCAAAGTACTGCCTCAAAAATTATTTTGTTAGAGATGCAATCTGAAAAAGTACCTTCCACGTGTACAAATATTTCCAAGAAAGATATTAACATTAATATTAAAGTACACATAATATTAATAATAATGAAAACATATGATCTTCATGAGACATTGCTCTAGAAATATGCAAACCAGTGAAAACATGGGTTTTCTTAAAGCTTGTGATAAACTTCTATTCAGTGCACAGGTGAAGAATTAGTTTCATAGACTCTGGCATGCTCCTTGTACTACTTCCAACTGGCTATCTGTACAAAACAACTGCATCCAAAGGCAATCTATAACTTTTCACCTCAAAAATAGAACCTTAACTTGTATTAAGACAGTTTGTTTCATATTTCCAAATATTTAGAATGCAGACTAACTTTCTATTATAACAGCATCCTGAAATAGTCTGATACAAAATAGGAAGATGTAGCAGCAACCTGATTTAGGAAAAAAATGCCACTAATCCATTTAACAGCTAAAGTTAATGAGACAGAGAAGCAGAGGTAATGAACTGTACTTAATGACTGAGCAAAGACATCAAAGTAGTCATATGATCCAAATAACAAAAATCAAAAGCTGTATTACCGTGTTCAACATGCAAATATGGCCACTGGGGCTTTGATTTTATAAGTTTACTGAGAAGTTCTCCTCATGCAGTAGATAGACAGTTGTGGATCGTTTCTAATGATGAAGAAATCTGAGAAGGCTACTGAAGTGGTGTGCAATTTTACTGGTGGTTACTGCTCCCACCTTTTTCACGAAAGACTGTCAACAGAATGCCTAGGTGACCAAATGATACAATGAAAGTACCCACGACCTAGTTTAAAACATAAACCAGTTGAAAAATGCAGCACATGTGCATGTGTGTGCACATACTATCGATCTCAGTATATTCACCTTTCTATTGCTATTCCCATTGAAACCAATGTGATGTTTGTCTAAAACAGGAAATGGACCACATCTCTGGTACTTGTGGAGATCTATCATGCAAAGAGTCTGCTCAAAGTGTTTCAGCATGTTTCTCCCAGAGGAAAGAACAGCTTCTCCTGGAAGAGGTACATGCAGAGATCTGCACTTTCACCAGAACTCAACTAAAGTCTGGGCTGGTCAGTACCTCTGAACCTTTGCAATCTGCCTGAAATATGAAGGGATTTAGTGAACTGTAGGAGGTGGGTGAGAGTATCTGTACTGCAGTGACAAGCTATTATATAAAAAATAAAATAACTGAAATTAGATTTTGGAAACTGAAATTTCAGATGTGTAATTCAAACAAAAATATTTAACGAAGACAGACACATTTACTTAAAGAAAAGTGTGTAGGAAAATGCAGAGGCCTAAGTGCAGCCTAAGCTCAGAAATCACCTAGTTCCGTCTGCACCTGGAGCCATTGGTATGGAGCCATTAGCATGGTGCCATTCTTCTTTTGTTAGGTTGCATATAATTTAGCTGCTCTGTAGAAATTCAGTGTGAATTTGAACTTCGAGACTTTTGCATTAATAGCAGAATTTCACGGGAATCTTTAGCTTGGATAATTCTTTAATAAGTTTTGACAAGCTATTGCCTGATAGAACTGGCTACAGGAAGCTCAGCATATCAACCCTGCAGCACCACTCTCTCCTACCCTGCTTATTAAATCATGCTAGTTTTCACTTGAACCTGAACATTTCCTCATTCTAAAGCTTACTAAGAGAAGGAGAGTTTCAAGACGTAAAATCTCAAAGGTTCTCTTCATAAAACAATTTGCTACTCTAGCAGTGTCTTCCAAATCATGTATTTGTTACAATTCCATCTCTAAATTAAACTAACTACATCTCAAATCCACTTTCAAAACACAGGGATTAATTAGAAATTGCTTGAGGACAGAGGTCTTTGTGAATTGCTATTGTTATCTACTTTTTCAGGAAGTTAATAATATTGCATCTTATTATTCTGTGCTCTGATAGAATGTTGGACCTCAGGTAATTTCCTCAGTAATGAACAAATATTAGTAGTTGGGCCTGACTTATCAGCTTCCTGTGAGTTTATTAATTTATCTTTATTTTAGCTTTTAAATAAAAAATGTTATCATCTATCACCTCAATTGCTATTAACAAATACAGTACAAGCTATAAAATTACTGCTCAGTTCAGTATTTTCTTGCATATATTTCTCATTATTTTCAGAACTTTGCCTGTAATACACATTCTTAAAAAGCAAACTAACTGCCTTCACTTTTATTTGATAAACAGCCATACCAGATTTCCTCTAATGCTCTAACAGCATGTGCCACTTCAATAACACTAACTTACACATACATATGTATTTCATTACGCACAGCTGCATGCATTAAGGTGAAAAAGAAGATTGTATGGATTGTTTCTTACTGTGCTAACCAAGACTCCTGCCATGATTTGTCTTCAATTTACCTTCACTCTGTCTTAATTTCTTGTGGTCCTTTAGATAACTCAAATTCAGGTTTTGATTTCAGTTTGGTTTGCCCAAATTCAAAAACATGATAAATTTGCTAAAGAGCCAATGTTTCTGTACGCAAAAGAAGATGGGTAGTGGGCACAGAGGCACTCGCAAAGTAAAACTAGAGCTTCATGCATTTAATTGCAAGTGGTACATGCGAGAAATAAAACCAAACCAAACCAAACCAAAACCAAACTTTTAGGTAATTCTGTAGCTCTGTAACCCAAAACTGAAGTTGTTCTGGCAGCAGCTAAGAAGTAAAATTGAGGCATGAATGGGAAAAACCATTGATAATGGTATTTCAGACTTCCTGGAAATGTCATTATGATAGAGGAAGCTAGCAACCAAGCCTATTAGAATGAGCATCATAGACTCAGTATTCTTTTGAGAAAAATTTAAATTATCCCTACCAAAAAATATCCATAATTCAACTTCTGTTCTCGCTAAATCTTATTTCTACTGGACTTATGAAACATAAGCAAAGTATTATCCACCAGAAATGTTCTTGTGTGGAGAACCAGCTTTGTTCCTTCAGAATTTTTTGTTTCAATAAGTTTCATGAATCAGCTACAACCAGAGACACTCTGTCATTCTTGTGTTGTATTTGATGGACTGAAAGTTAGAACTGGATAGCAGTACAGAATTTAACACTAAGCATCAAAACTTAAAACTGATTGGATTTGGAATATTGGGTTATTCTTCAACAGAAATAGAACAGCACACCATGTTTGTCCTCTCAGGTTCCAAATTTCTCAGAGTTCAGTTTTTATGGGCAGGTCCTATCTTTCCCTTTTGTATTTCCAGAGATTAACAAACTGTGTGAAAGAATACTTCCCCATTCAGAATGAAAGATCCCAGAACTCCAGAGCATGGGACAGTGGAGCTAAATGGAGCTGCCCCAGGGAAACTCCAGTGTCTTTCCAGCCCAGCTTTGTTGGTTCTTTATTCCACTGCTTTATATTTTTTTTCTTTTTATAGATTGATGAATCTGTCTAACAAAATACAAGCATCCTGTTATGACTCACTTAATGTATATTTTATTCTCATTGATTTTCACTTGGTCCTTCATCTCTCTCTTTTCAGTGTACCTTCTTTTTAATTTCCATATATCTGTTTTCCTTTTATGACACATCTGTCTTTCTTTCCTGACATCCATCACTTCTGGCTACTTTGGTTTAGCGCTGATTTCTTTTTTAGTTCTGTTTTTCAGCATTCCTAGATGTTAGCTTCCCTACATTTGCAACCCTTTGTCACAAATTCAGTCATCCAGTCTCTCTCGTTTGTCACCAGAGTATCAACCATGAACACATACTGAAAATTCCAATATATTTGCTAGGGGAGACTTTCTTTCGCAAGTAAGGTTTTCTCATTTACCAAAGAATTCAGGCTAAACGGGGCTTAGATCTCACACTCAGGCACTTACAGACTATACAGAGTTACTTAAACCCTGAGAAATCTCAACATTTTCCTATTTCTGCTCCAGTCCCTTATAGTGTGTCAGTGGGTTGGTTATCTGTCTATCAGAGAGGGATTCGTAAATGTTCATAACCATTCATGAATTTTAATAGTGCTTAGAATTATATATTGTGAATAAGAAATTCACTGTCGTTAAATGCCCCTAATTCACTCTAAAAGGTTGATACTAATCTTTGGGCAATTCCAGTTTCCCCAATTATTCTTTCATAAAAGTCTGATTCTGGAGCTATTAAAAGCTTGACACAATTTATAGTGGACCTTGGTGGCATTTTTTAAAATGGAAGCAACATTTTATTTCATTTTGCCCTGATGAAAAACCATCTGAATTCCTTCATGTGATTAAGAAATTTGTGCCTGCCTTCACAAACCTAAACATAGATGTATTTTCATGAAAAGCATACAATATGTGCTGTTTGGCTGGAGGGAACTATCATAAGAAGGAGGAAAATGGCATGAAAATGCTTCCAAAACCGAGTTTGAGACATAACAAGTGTATATGTCGCCCCTGGTTTGTAACTGGTATGTTCCTACATGTTAAGCATTTGTTCAGATGTAAACATCTGTCTGCCATTTTAGATATTTCCACTTGGCTGTGAAACTGAAAAGAATATTTAGGAGAAAATGACACCAAGTGAAGGAACAAATCTGTGCATGTTTTCCAATATTTTCTCCCTGAAAGTATGCCATGAGAGAAAGGCAAACTAAAATGAAATGTTGACGTATCCAATATTAGCAGTTTATTCCTGATCTGTTTTCTGCTTTTCCATGTTATACGATTTTCACTCTACTTAGGTAAACCACAATGCTTCAAACGTATAAGCAACGAAAATGATTACTCCGGGACAATCCAAGAAAATGCACTCGCACTTGTGGTTTCATTCAGTCCACAAATAAGAAACATTTTCCTCCAAGTAGATAATGTCTTTCAGTTAGCACTAAGTAGGAAAGTAGGAGTTCTCAGGAGTAGTAGCAATATTCTATAGATCATGAAATTATGTAAAGAGCAAGCCAAAACAGATATGAAGAATAGTACTAAGAATAATGTTTTAAATGATACTTCAAGTCCCTGGATTTTTATTTCACAATTAACTGTTATGAAGTTTTTATTTGGCTTTTGCTTTTAAATCAGCACTGAAATCAACACAATTTCTGAAAACTTGTCACAGAAATTTGTTTTGAGGAAAATGACCTGCTCAGCTCAGCTTAAACACCTAATGATTCTGCAGGAGGAAGAAATAAGGGTAAGGACAAGCAGGATAAATGTCAAAAGTACACTGTTTTTTCATTTTTCTGAACTCCAGCTTATCCATTATGGAACAGGGATGACACCTAACTATTAATTTGACACAATTTGAGTTTTTAATATTCAATATGCGATATTATTTATAATGCCCAATGAAGCAGTCGGGCTTAAAATTATCAGGTTCTTGCTGGACTCAGAAAATATGCATCAAAGAAATACAGATAATTAACATACATTGAATACCCAAGGTCTCTTGTTGAGTGATTTTTGTTCAGGACTTCTTTTCAAGTCCAATAAAAAATTTTCTTTGAAAAGTAAATATATCTCTCTCATGAATTTCACCTGTGGGCTTCTGATGGGAGAAGCTGCTATAGGAGGCTGTTAGTGATAGGAACAACTGGCCAAAATAATATTCTCCATCTGTTGGTAGAGTTTTTCCTCATTACACCTCCCATGTGAGAAATGTCTCTCTTTGTAGATTGCTTACAGCAGTGATGGCTGGTTCTAGTTGAAAATTCAGCCATAATTGAAGAGAATGTACTACTGAGAACTAAAGATTGTCTGAAACACCACATTTTGTGACAAGTAAGTAATTACATTCTATCTGCAGTGTAAATACTATTGCACGTGAGCATTTTATCATTACAGGAATGGTCATTCACATGCACAAATCTTTGTTTTCCTTCTACCTAAGGATGATAAAGCTTAATGATGATACAACTGAAAGAACCAAACTAACATCCGGGCATCAGCACCTTAAAAACTATGCACTCACTTGAGGAGGATATATGCCTTGGGTCAAAGAATGGATGATTGAAATAGAGAAAACAAATTCCCAGGTGAGCTGTTGGCTTTCCTCAATTGCACAGCAGGTCAGTGCCACTTGAGAGCACAGGTGTCCTGACACAGGCAGTCAAATTATACACTCTGTCAGTTCTACTTAGCTGATCTTTCTTAATTTGAGATTTAGTTATGTTAGACCTCCAGCTGTTTTTCATACTTCTCCCAAATGCAGTCAAGTTGGAAAGCTGACCCTGTAATAGCTAATTATTTTTAGTTGGCATCTATGCGCTAGGAAGCATAAAGGCATGCAGCATAATTCACACATTTCTTCCTACAATATCCATTATTTACTAAACTGAAGAAAAATGGCAAACTGTTTTATTTAGTATGAGCATTATTATATGAGGGTATACATGCTATACTATGCATTTCTTTTTTGTATAAAATGAGGGGGTAAAACAGAAAGAAACCAGATAGATTATTGACCTTACTGTGGGTATAATGTGCATTTATTCCCTTTACCATTTTCACTGACAGGCTACTGTTTCCCAAACGGTTTGATCAGGCTTTTAATTAACTTGAGCTGGAGGTGATGTGACCTCTAATCAAGTTTAATTTTGCTTCTTCTGGCAAGTATAATAATGAATGTATTCTAATGAGATTCACAGATCAACAAACCCAAGCAAGTTAGCAACTAATAATGAAGACTGTCAATAGATGTGAAAAGGGTTTAAAAAAAAGAAAAAGTTTTTAGTCTTAAAACTAATCTGGGTTTGTAAACAGAAATTACTAAGGTGAACTCCCATCACGTACATATGGCAGTACTCTGTCCAAATTACTACAAGTCCCCAATTAATATCAGCTAAGTGTATATATTTATGTATATATTTAGCCTGCTAAATGATAGAGCGATGCCTCATGATGTTATTTCACTCATTTTGTATCCAAGTGCTGCCTGCTTATGTCCTTTTATTTTCTTTTAAGACTTAAATTTGGTATGCATTTTTAAAATGCAGATGAGAAACTTTAATCTGCAAAGCAGCGAGTCATAGGCAGAAGAAGAATAACGAGAAATTCTCTTCTACTAGAAGTTTTAGAACTGTTGTCACTTCAGGTACCTGATAGCTAAAGAAAGTGCCTGCTTCCCAGGTTATGAAGGCTATTCCATTCACTGATGTATCTAATTGTGTCAATTATTTTTATGATGCTTATTATAATTTGCTCTACAATAGCACCTAGCCATCCCAGGTAATATGAAGTTTCTATGATTATAAACACTGTATAATGAATGTCAATTTATACCCTAACAAGTTTAAAATCTAGATGGATGTTATTTCTGAACGAGATAGAAGGACTAAAATAGTATTTTAATGAGTGATGAAGATTGACTTCTTCAGGATCACAAATGAAGCCTGCAGCAATTCCAGGAAAAGACCTTTGAGATTTTACAGGGAAGGATGAATTCTGAAGTACGACGTTATCTTTCCTTTTCTAAACTCTACAAGCCCCTAAGTTATTTCAGACAGAAAGAATGTTTTTAAAAGCTTATATACAATTAAGTGATTGATACTTCACAGCTGATGCCAATGTTGCCACAATAACTTCCTTGAAGAATGCTACTTTGAATGTGATATAGGAAGTGACTGAATTTAAAGAAAAACAATATATTAGAAATATGGTAATTTTGCAGATTCTTTCAAAACATTTTTTTTTTTTCTGAAAGATTTTCACTTGTACTGGCTTCCATGGACAAATGGTTTTCCTGGGAAAAGTATTTCAAAGAATTGCTCTATTTTCAAAGTAATTTTCTATCTGTGTGAAACTCTACATGTTTGGCAGGAAAGTTTCATGGTTTTTTGTTTGAAGAGGAGGAGTTTGTTTGGCTTGGTTTTCCTCAAAATTAACTTGGAAGAGTTCTCTTCAGTTAAATTCTTACTGGATTTTTTCAAATTAGATTACATGCTAGAAGCACAATTTTATTCAGCTCATTTTGTCCTTTTGGGTTTTTTTTTCCTCACCTATTTGTCTCTCCTTTTGTTAGGATTAACCTGACCATACTACCTGGAGAATCAGCATCTTAAGTGCTACGTGTAGTTTCAGGTATTTTGGAAGGCTACCCTTTAATTAGCACTCTAGAGAATTGTGGAACTATATTCTGCAGCTATTGGGGGGTGAAAGCAGGACTGTGATTTGACTACAGTGTCAGTGTCTGTTCTACAGATTTTATTTCTGGGTACCTGTGCTGGGTTCAGCTGTAACAGTTATTTTTCTCCTTCTTAGTAGCTGGTGCAGTGCTGTGTTTTCAGCTTTAGCCTGAGAACAGTGATGATAATACACCAATGTTTTTAGTTGTTGCTAAGTAATGCTTACCTCGATCAAGGACTTCTCAGTTTCATGCTCTGCCAGTGAGGAGGGGCACAAGAAGCTGTGAGGAAGCAGACACAGGACACCTGACCCAAACTAGCCAAAAGGGTATTCCATACCACAGCACATCATGCCCAGTATACAAACTGGGGAGAGTTACCTGGAAGGCCCAGATCACTGCTTGGGTCTGGCTGAGTATCAGTCAGCAGGTGGTGAGCAATTGTATTGTGCATCCCTTTTGTTGTTTTCTTTTCCTTTTGCCCTTTTAGTTTTATATTCTCTCCCCTTGTTATTTCCCTTATCATTATTATTACTGATGGTAGTGGTAGCAGTAGTAGTTTTGTATGGTACCTCAGTTATTGGACTGTTCTTATCTCAACCCGTGGGATTTACATTCTTTCAATTATCTTCCCCATCCCTCTGGGAGCAGAGGAGAAAAGAGAGGGAGAGTGAGCAAGCAGCTGCATGGTTCTTAATTACCAGCTGGGCTTAAATCATTACAGTTCCTTTTAATACTTGTGTTCTTGTGGCTGCATGTTGTTATAACTTGCAACTGACTGCTTTTTCCTGAATACCTTCCTTAATGGGAAATTTTTCAGGTGATAGAAAAGCTTAAGAGAATTACTTAAGGGTGTCAGCAGATGGTGGCAAGGAGCTGCTTCTTCCAGTCTTCCCCCACCCCACCCTGCCCCACTTTGATTTATGTGTTAATTAAAGTAGGGATGTTAGATGAGGATCTGTCTGTGAGATCGAAATTAGTTCAATTAAATGAGGCTTCTTTTTCATCAAGCTAAGCAGATGTTACCATAGAAAAAGAAAAAGAATGGTATGTTCACTTCTTCAAGCTTTCTGCTACATTTGGGGTTTGAGTCTTCATGCCTGCTGTCATTGTGGCTACCTTGGCATGGCCCCCAAACTGACTATTCACCAACTGTGAAAAACATCATAGTCCAAGAGGGATTTCCATGGCATGAGCGATACTGAAACAGAAGCATAGAGTAAGCAGGGCTAAAAAGACCTTAGAATCATAGAAACATGGAATCATTTCAATTGGAGAAGACCCTTAATATCATTCAATCCAAATAATCCAGCACTGCCAAGTCCACCACTAAGCCTGAGTGCCACATCTACACATCTTCCCTGGGCAGCCTGTTCCAATGCTTGACAACCCTTTCAGGGAAGAATTTTTTCCTTATATCCACCCTAAACTTCCACTGGTGCAACATGAGGCTGTTTTCCCTCATCTTATCACTTGTTACGGACCTTTATTACAGAGACAAAATGCAAATAGAATTCTTCCTGTCTTTCTTTTAAAATAATTTCAGAGTACAAGAACATGGAAAATATTCTGTCATTTAATTGAGTTAGTTTGCTTGTGCCATGTCTCATTTTGCTTGCTAAAGTAGTATGTTGCTGAATGTTGTAACACTAAGTATTTAAAATGTATTTTTATTTGTTATTTGTAAGCTGACTTTCTTTCTGAAATGAAACAGATGTGGTATCTATTGATACTTTTAATTAAACATTCAAGAATGTGTTGGGTATAAACCTTGCCAACTCATAACAAAGTTCTATGCTTCTGCACAGAAAGTGAAAGGGAAATTTTAAGTACACTCAGATAGAGGAAAAAATAATTTTGTTTATAGGCCAATGTGCATGGGCAAGCAATGAAAATTCAAGATTCATGCTAGTTGTAAGCTTTTTCCAGTGAAGAAAATTTCATTACCTCTAAAAAAGAGCATGATACAAATTCTCAAGTATTGCATTTTTTGGCCTAGATTTTATTAAATCCCTAAAACAGTTTAAAGCAACCTTTACAAAAATAAATGAAACCAGGACACTATTACATGAATAGACTTCTGCACCATATCAGTTGATGCCATTGAAAAAGCAGCTATTTGAACAAAAATACACTTCCTAAAGCACTGCTTGGCATAAAACACATCTTACAAGTCAAAGCATAAATGTGACTTTAACAATCTAGAAAAAAAGAGTCCTGGTATTTACACTTTGATTCCAGTAAGTTCTTTTTTTCTAAACTATTCTAATTTCAAAGCTTTTTCAGTAAATTTTCATACCAACATAAGAAATTTGAATGCCATCCATTTGTTCTGGAAATTAGTGCATGATTATGTCAGTACTCACTAGGAGAACTCACTCACTAGGGTCTTAAAGGTATTATGGACCATTAACACGTGCGTGACCTGCTTCCAATACTTAGCTGCTGATGGATAGAGGCAAAGCATTTGACATCATCTACCTGTACTTATGCAAAGCGTTCAACACTGTCCCGCATTGACATCCTTGTCTCTAAACTGAAGAGGCATAAATTTGACGGACTGACCACCCACTGGATAAGGAATTGGTTGAATGGCTGCACACAGAGATTTGCAGTCAATAGCTCAATGTCCAGCTGGAAACGGGTAACAAGTGATGTCCCTCAGGGGTCAGTGTTGGGTCCAATTCTGTTCAACATCTTTGTCAGGGACATGGACAGTGGCAATGGGGCACTCTCAGCAAGTTTGCAGACAGCATTAAGTTGTGTGGTTCTGTTGATACACTGGAGGGAAGGGATGCCATCCAGAGGGACCTTGACACTTGAGAGGTGGGCCAATAGCAACCTCATGAAGTTCAACAACATGAAGTACAAGGTCCTGGGTCTGGACAATCCCAGGCACAGCTACATGTTGGGCGGAGAAGAGATTCAGAGCGGCCCTGTGGAGAAGGACTTGGAGGTGTTGGTTGATGACAAACATAACATGAACCACTTTCAGTGTGCGCTCGCAGCCCAGAAACCAATTGCGTGCTGGGCTGCATCCAAAGGAGCGTGACTAGCAGGTCAAAGGAGGTGATCCTGCCTCTGCTCTCCTGAGACCTCACTTGGAGTACTGTGTGCGGTCCTGGTGCCCTCAACATAAGAACATGGAACTGTTGGAACAAGTCCAGAGGAGGCCATGAGGATGATCAGGGGACTGGAGCACCTCCTGTATGAAGATAGGCTGAGAAAGTTGGGGCTGTT
>JANHGB010036561.1:1583-13991 GCA_026283785.1 Coracopsis vasa | reverse complement strand
CTCCATCCCTGGCAGTGTTCAAGGCCAATTTGGACAGAGTCTTGGGGGACATGATCTAGTATGCGGTGTCCCTGCCCATGGCAAGGGAGTTGGAACCAGATGATCTTAAGGTCGTTTCCAACCCTAACTGTCCTATGACATGAGCAGCTTATGTGTATGCAGCTGAATCCAGCTCTTTATATTTATAATGAAGACGTGTATTTTTGTCATCAGAGAACTTCCAATTTTCAGACAAAGGCATAGAGTCTTCCCTCAAAGCCTGAGCACAGTGTGAAAGGTTACTTCTAAGTAAGTGGTGAAGAGTATTGCATACAGAGAAAAATAGTTGAGAACCTCAGGGGAGCATGTCATGATGATACTATTTAGACTGAAGCAGTTATATCAGAAGCTGTGAAATTTCACTGTTTCTCCAGTAGAATAAGCGGAATTTGGTATCTGCACTATAGTTTTGCAATGTAAAAAAAAATCCACTAGAGGCTCTAGTGGTACCAACAAAGTGAGTTTAGCCCTAATTTCGAAGGTGATGTACCACTTTTAGGTTCAGGTTTTTGTCGTTTTACAGTGCGCTATTAGACATTCCTGAATTGTTTCCAAATAAGCTGGCAGGCCTGTACAGCACAGCACTTTTGAAAGTGATACCCTTGGTCTTGTGGCTTTAGCCAGACACATTTTGACAAATATTTTTGTATAAGGAAAAGCAAACAACTGAAAAAGATAAATATTTTCTGTAAAATGTTATGCTACAAGAAGATTAGTAATACCTTCAAAATAGAAATCAGGAAATTCATTGTTATTTTACCTTCCTGTTTATAAAGAATATTGAGCACACAATGCAAATATGAATAAAATAATACCCTTTATTATTACTAAGAGCTTTCTTATGATGAAATGTTAATATTATCTGTCAGAAGTAAGAAGCTATATACAGAAGACCTGCTCAGTGTAGACAAGTTGGATAGGTAAGACCAGCTGTGGCTGTACTTTTTGGTTATCACAAACTGATCAAACCATTTATTTCAGTCAGATTGGTCGAGTCATAGCTCAGTGTTACAGAACACTCTCAGGTTGGGTATCAGATAGCAGACTAATATATTGCAGATTACATTAATCTTACTTGTTATCTTTTCCTGTCTGCCCGTTCTTTCCCATTTTTTGTGGTTTTTATTCTATGTTTGTTTTCACTGTTCCATAACAAAGATTATCTTTACAGGACACAAGCTATAGTTATATATACACACATATTTCCTATATGATTTACTTATGACTGGTGTTTGAACTCTTAGCTTTTTTGCTGTATTATATGCATTTAGTGAGGAATAATTTAAAAACAAAAAAACCAAAAAAATGCAACACCCTTAACTGATTTATAAGCTTTTATGCTTATCACTCAGAACAAAGCTCAAGAGCATTTGGCTATGATATTGAACATCTAGTCATGGTTGAATTAAGACTTCCTTAGTCAGCACTCACTTAGATTTTATTACCTGAAGCCCCTATGCATCAAGCAATGGAGCAGCGGCCATGTCTTTTGTATGGAAGTTTCACAGCTTGACAGGTAAGGTATTTGCCTAACAAATAGAATTTAAGGGACTAGAAAGTTATAGTCTAAGAAGGCATGCTGACCACCAAGGTGTCTGGCAGCTGAAGAGAGAAGGAAGTAGTAAATTTGTTCAGATCTTACCTCTTGCTGAACCTTAAACATTGCGCACCTACAAATGAGGAAGTTATGGTGGCTGGAAGGAAAGGAGGCACAAGGAAGCCTGACTTTGCAGTTTACTCAGTATTCATTGCTAAGGGATACGGAAACTAGTTTTTGGTTTTATGTTGTCCAGTGACTGACTAACATAAACATATAAACAATCCTGGGGTCAGCATCTGCTATCCCATAATAATGCTCTTTTTCTCTTTGCTGTTGGGTTTCCTGTCCATCTTTCTTGTTAGAGCAGCTTCATTTTGTAATATGGCCAAACGTTGTACTGCTGTAGTTTTTTTGGAAGACAGTTATCCACATTCTAGTTGGGTATATCACCATTGAAAAGTCAGGTTTATATGGCCAAAATGACGGTGGGTTTTGTATCCAGAAGCCACTATCTTCAGCTCCTTCTAGAGACAAAAGTGAGGCAGAGGATCCAGAAAAAACAAGAAAGAACACCCGTCCCCCCCCCCCAAAAAAAAACCAAACCCAAAACCAAAAACCAAAACAAAACAAAAAAATGGGAAAAAAAACCCAAACAAACAAACAAAAAAAAAAAAACACAGAAAAAAGAAAGAAAAAAGGATTAATTTTCACCTGGCTAAATGGACTCTCAAGTGCAAAAAATGCTCATGAGTACAGAAGAAATGTATGGACATTTCCAATAAAATGCACTGACACAAAACTGAGAAGTATCCCCAGGAAAGGGAGAATCAGAATGTCATGCAAGTTAGAACAGGCTTCACCTACTTGAAACACTATGCAGTTCAAGTCATATTTGGTTAAGAAAAATCAGCACAATCCAGAACACAGTTGTAGTAATAACATGAGAAGATGATCAGTTACAGGAGCATCTAAATAGATTGTTTGGAAAAGGGTATAATTGCTCTAGCTGTATCAAGAGAGTGACTACCAAAAGAGGTGAAAGAGCTAATTAAATAGCATAAGGACAACTGAGTATAAACAATCAGGGATAACATATGTTGGGAATTAGAAAGAGACCTATGGCCTCTGCAAAAGTCGAGAACACAGAGCAGCTTGCAAGGTTTCAGGTAGTTGGGGTAAATTTACCCTTTCTGTTATGGATTTTAAAAAGTTTATAGGAGGAATTTGTGACATGCAACTGATGTCAACAAATGACTGAAATGGGCTTATAAAGGGTGTTCTTCTAGCCCTGAAGCCTCAGAAGGTATGAGATAACTTCATGACATGGAACTTGAATTTCAAAGTAGTCTTCTGGTAAAGAAATGGCAATTTAATTTCTAGTTGAGAAATTATGAATAAACATGAATAATCCTGAACTCAGAGAAATAGTCAGAAAAGACTTGCAAAATACAGAAAGACTTTATTGCTGTCATTTCTTTTATCACTCCAGACCCTACAGGCTTTAATCCCGAGAGAGAATAAGGATGTGGAGGTAACTGGTTTGCTGGAAGAAATAGTAGCCATTGAAAATTCGAGCTGGCTGAGATTTTTCAGATTAATATATTTATGCTAAATGCAGCACTGAGCTCTTAAAAAATACTCAGTCTGAGTTCTTCATGTTGAAAGATCGTTATGCTCCCCAGTTTAATTATATTTAATTTAAAAGTAAAAGCTGAAAAGTCCCTTTAAAAAATGAAACGAATCTATTATTATGGAGCTAATATAAAGCCTAACTTTTTTTTTTATGATATGACATTGTTAATTATCCTCTCATGGTGTTATCTGAAAGTGTATAGTCATGTTCTGTCTCCTATTATCTAGGTCATTAATGAAAGTATACAATGTGGTGTTCTACTCATGTGCTTAAAATTAATTGGGCATATAAATGTTTGCAAGACAGATTCCTTTCTGGTGCATCAGTCTCAGAAGTTTTGGCAATTTTATACTTTTTAAAGCAATTGAAGCTTTTGGGTTTGTTGGGGTTTTTTTATTTGGTTGATTTGGGTTTTCTGGGTTTCTTTTGTGGTTTTTTGCTTGTTTGTTTTGTTCTGGTTTTTGTTTGCTTTGGTTTTTGTTGGTTTTGTGTGTGTGTGTGTGGTTTTTTTTAATATATATATAAAGCAATAAATTGCAAAACAGGCTTTTTAAACATTTCTGATATGCGCTTGTTCTGACCCATTTGAAAGACTATATAAATCTTATCTACAAAGTTTGGAATTTCCCATTAATAATAATGAAGAAAGAGAAAAGAACAATAAATTGTTCAAGAAGAGCCTGGAATTTTTCACTGCAAGTTATCCAGTAGAGTAGAGAAGTGAACAAAGATATAAACATCTAACAAATGAAATTCTGATTGTCATTTATGAGGAGAAAACATCTGTAATGGATATAACAAGCAATCTTGAATCTTAATATTCAGACTTTAATGAGTAAACAGATATTTCACCATCTTGTAAAACAATAGTATTATGAGCTCAATCTGGTTAGAACTACTTGGGTGCTTAAAGACAGGCTTAAGTGTTTTTCTGGATCCGGCCAGAATGGTCAGCACCCTGCCAGATTAATTTTTGGAAGAGTGTACAAAAAATAGTGGAAAAACGTCTTGTGCCTAGCAAGAAATCCAAACCAGTGACTGAATATAATGTGCATTGACAACAGGGTATGCCAAGTTCTTGAAAAGAATGATCTGAGGTATAGAGCATCAAAGAAAATACGATTTTTGTCTTTTTTTTTTTTTTCCTTTTTTAATGGCAAATTTTTTGAATGGATTTCAAGCCAAAAGAGGGTTCCAAAAGTTTTTTTTACATAAAACACCAGGCTTGAATACCCACTTGCATTTGCACAACCAGGCGGGTGAGCGCACTTGTGGTTGGGAAATGCTAATGTAAATAAAATAACCACTTTCTGTTGTAGATCAGGGCAAAAAGTGGGGAGTGTGCCTAAATCTATGGATATTGCTCAAAACTGGAAGAACTTACGAATAACTTTAAGTAAGTCCAGAGAAGAGCCACGAAGATGATCAGAAGACTGGAGCACCTCTCCAGTGAAACCAGGCTGAGGAGCTGGGTTTGTTCAGCTGGGCTGAACAAGGCTTCAGGGAGACCTTAGAACAGCTTTCAGTACCTAAAGGGGCCAACATGAAAGCTGGAAGAGGACTTCCTACAAGGGCCTGTAGGGCTAGGACAAGGGGGAATGGCTTTAAACTGAAAAAGGGGAGATATAGACTAGATACAAGGAAAAATATTTCCTGTTAGGGTGGTGAGAGACTGGAGCAAGATGTCCACAGAAGTTGTGACTGCTCTACCTCTGGCAGTGTTGAAGGTTGGATGGGTCTTGGAGCAACCTGGTCTAGTGGAAGGTGTCCCTGCCCATGGCAGAGGGTTGGAACTAGATGATCTTTAAGGTCACTTCCAACCCAAACCATTCTATGATTGTGTGATAACTTGTCTGACTTACTGGCTTGATAATTCGTCTTCATCGGAAGGAAGAATTTGCATGTACTGTTCATATTGCAATGTTTTCAAGAAAGTATTTATTAGACTTTTTCTAATTACCATTCTTGCATTACAGCCCTATTCATTTCCCCCTACAGAATGAGTGTAATTGCCAGTTCTGTGCTACTGCATGGTGATGAGATCCTTCATCTTCATGAAACACTTCACTTTCTTCTCTTCTCTCTTGTGGGGTCACTGAAGCTCTTGCACCATGTGGTTTGTTGGACAATGGGTTCCTATTAAGTCCCTATTTACTGGTAGTCGGTAGCTCTTCTAGACATTTCTCCCTTCCACAATTCATCAACACAGTTATACTTGAATTAGTCTTATTATGTATTAATTATCCAGCCACTCGGACAATTTCTAAATTCTCTTTCATTTGGCTGTCCTGGGTTTGCTTGGGATGGAATTAGTTTTCATCAGAGCAGCATGTGTGGTGCTGTGCTTTTTATTTGTGCTGCAACAGTGTTGATAACACATCAGTGTTTTGGCTCTTGCTGAACAGTGCTTGCACAGCGTCAAAGCTTTCTCCCACCTTCCCTGCTCCCAGTGAGTAGGCTGGGGGAGGCCAAGAGGTTGCAGGGGGACATGGCTGGGAGAGGTGACCCCTACTGACCAAGAGGATATCCCGTACCATATGACACCTTGCTCAGGAGTAAAACCTAGGGGAAAAGAGTGAGGAAGGGGAGATGTTTAGAGTTATGGTGTTTGTCTTCCCAAGTAACCATTGCACATGCAGAGGACCTGCTTCTCAGCAGGAGGCTGTACATCTGCTGGCCAGTAGGAAGTAGTGAATTCACAGAGTATTTCAAGCTGGAATTAATTCCTTATTTTGCTTTGCTTGCATATGCAACTTCTGTTTTGCCTGTTAAACTGTCATAATCCCAGTCCACAAGTCTTCTCACCTTCCTTCTACTTTCTCCCCATCCCACGGGAGAAAGAAGCGAGTGAATGGATAGGTGCATGTTTGGCTGCTGGCCAGGGTAAACCCCCCACATTTGCTAATTAAGTACTCAAATTAAGTATTTCATTGTATGATCTCGAAAATGTAACAGGTGGATTGATCCTAAAAATATAATTCATCATAAAACACATTTTTTTGGTTCATTTTATCCTAGCTTTGTTTTATAATGTTTAAATTTCTCACGTGTTTCCAAAAGAATGTTCCGTTGTCAGAACTGTAGCAGTTTTACAGGCTTCAGCTTCAGTCACCTATTTCATGTTTTCAGAGTTCTTTCACTACCTACAGTACATCTGAAGAGCTTGTCACTTTGTATCCAATTTTACACGTTTTTGCACTCTCTGGGTAGACTTTGGCATATTTTACAAGAAGAGTTAGATGATCCTGCCTTTGAAGTCTGGAAGCACTGCTGTAGAGATCAGCTATTAAAGGAGAGGAGGCACAGTGCCTGCCATAATGGGGTTTCAGTCCTCACTGATCTCTTTGACATTACCAGAAAGCAGATAATCCTGATAACATGACTGATCAGTCCTGCATAGTCTTTAAAGCTGGTCCAGGCTGACCTAAGCAGAGAGGTAATAAACTCAGTGAAGTATGTGTATGTTGTATTGCCCTGCATTTACCCAGTTCTGAATGTTACAGTGATTTCTCCTGATGTTGATGAATATTGAGGCACTTAGATAAGCCTCTATCACTTAATTACTGTACTTTGTATGAACTTGAAGTAAATGTCCATCAAGAAGCCAAAAATAATAAATATATCTATAATGCTTTGACTTCCCTGAATTCAGTCGTTACCAGAAAAGCGAGATATTAGTTAATTGTTGCACAGTATTATAAGAAACTGGAATTGTGAACTTATTTAAATGCAGAAATAATTACCTTACCTGTGACGGTTCAGTTGTTGCAGGCAACCATCAGTAATCCAGGAAATATTGATAACAAATCCTCACGAGGCAAAGACATAATTTTGACCTCAGCACAGTCAGTGATTTATTAATTTAAATAATTTAAATAATCTAAGCAACTTAAATATTGTGGGACTTTAGCTTATGAGCGTCACATAGACAAATCTTCCTTTTGGCTACCAGCTCTGGATCAAACACAGCAACTGTTACTATTAATTCATTGAACAAGCGCTGTGTGATGTAACTAAAGATAACAGAGTGCCTTGCCATATTATGGTCTGCCAACCTTCTCATCATATTTTGACATACTTATGGAGCTTGTTGGATGAATGGTCTGAAAATTCTGGATGGTTTATCTTACTTTTCCTGAACAGTTTTATTTGCAGTATATCCCACTGAAAGTTCCATGAGAGTTCACTGCCATTGTTCTGTTATAAAAATAATGTACCTTTTAATGCTAGGTGACATTTTAGGTCTATATAACCAAAGTTAGTGGAGGCTACCAGCTATAAAAGGGCTGCAGACCCTGAAGATCAGATGCACTTACTTGAAAAATACCTGCACTATTTGACCAAAATTACTGGCAATAACTTAGGGAACAAATGTAATAACAGAACCTTTGATACAATTCTGTCCACTGGTTTGACTATTCTAATACTTGTCAAATCCAGAGAGTGTAAATATTCCTTCCTATTATAGCCTACTTCTTATTCAACTTTGAGATGCCTTGTAACTGTGCTGGTCTTTTTCCCCTGAATTTTCTCTGAGTGTAAATCTAACAGAGGCAAACCCACTGAAGGAGGAACAGAAATGTTCCAGGTGTTCTTTTATTCAGTAAATGCATCATAATCCTCAATAGGCATCACGTTGTTATTTGTGCCTCATTTCTGATCTTGAAGAGGCACTCGTAGCAGGCAGCTAATCATGCTTTTCTTGCAGTTCAGTTCCCTAGCACGCTACCTGGGATGCTCACGTAGCCTCAACTGACACCTCGGAAAGGCAAAGTTCCTCTCACTTCTAAGCTGTATCTGCCAGTGCCACGTGGGTGTTCCAGATACTTCAGGCCATCTTTGGTATGTCAGTTTAGGCAACAGACTTGAAGCCCAAGATCTGGCAAACTAGCACTTGACGTTGCAAATGAAGAAATAAACATTTCTGTGTAGGAGCAAGTAGCAATGACTCTTTACTTCAGATTCTGCTGTTTACTTTGTAGATATCTATTAACATATTATCTCTTACCTTGTTAAACTATACTTTGTAAAGATTCTGCTCTAAATCACTGACAGTAACTTATCCTAATATATTTATATCCTTCTGATAATTCTGCAACTTCCTGGAAGGAGACAGAGTGCTTTAGAAAAAAAGGTATAAAGAAGATCCTCATGGCTACTATGGGTTTATTAAAATATTGAGGCTTGACATAAATGTTACAGAGTTGTCTAAAATACCAAAATACAAAAAAATTTTAATGAAGCCATAGATCCTTCCAACTGAATGTTAGGGCATCCTGACCGCAGATCTGGAACTACAAGAAACAAGTCATAAACCTCTGAACCTTGGAATTAGGAAATCTGGCACAAAAAGGCAAAACCTATCTGTTCGTCCATAGTTAACAATTGCGCCTTTTTCACAATAGTATACGCAGAAGCAAAACAGGTCTTGTTAAATAAACAGTGCTCTCCACAAGCAAAAACAACCAATGCTATTGGAAAAGTGTTAAGGATATTAAGAAATAAAACGATTGTCAAGCTGGAGAGTAATGCAGAAAAGAAATGTATACAAGACAACTAGATCCCCTTTGCTTTGACCAGTAGGCTTCATTTCATTTGTTGCCTTATTCCAAACTCTCTGATGCTAATTTGTGTGTGCAACAGAGTGAGGTACAATGGAGAGCCTCAAAAACATCCCCCAAAAAAAAGACAGAAAAAAAGGTGAAAAATAAAAGAAACTATGCAAAAATTATCATGAAGGAAAAGAAAATGGGATAGTGCTAATAGGAAAAGAAGAATAGTAGGAATCTGGGGAGAAAAGGCAGATTACATAGAGTATATAAGGGTATAAGGATAAGGAAGATGTTGAAAAGTAGAGAGAATCTGCAAAAGGAGAAGACAAAACTAGATGATGAGAAGACGGGCTGATTTTCATTTCTAGAGTGTAAAGGAGAAAACCCCACACATAAAGCAGAAAGTAGATAGGGTACCATTTAAAAGGAAATGGACTATCAAAAATAAAGAATAATTGAGCAAAAGCACTAGAACCAGAACTTGCTTGAAGACCTGCAAGTAGATGGAAATTGAATAGCTAGATGTATAAAATTACTAAATATCTGAAGGGGACCACACTTGCTAAGTGTCAGTCCTTTCTGACAATGCAGTCATCCTTGCTCCTGCACAAAAATTTTCAGAGGTACCACCTTGAAATTATTCCTCTTCATTACTAGAGGAAATTCAAATTACTTGCCCGTGTGTTGTCATGCCAGTGAGATAGTCAGGTTTCAGTAAGCTTGCCAGGTGGAAGTCTTTCTCAATTTCTCTGTGCCTAGTGCAGAGAGGTGCTGAATTGGAAGACCAGTAAAAAGGGGAACAAACATGCCAGTACTAAATTCATTGCATATACTTCCCACCTCACCTCCTAGGAGGCTGGCTTGGATCTGAATTGCACTGTTGGGGCCTTGTTGGTGATTTATGCCAAAAAAAGAAAAAAAAGAGTAGTAATTAATATCAGGCTGCACTAGGCAAGTGGTAAAACAGATCAGTGGGTTGAAAGAGCAAAATTCAATTCTGGTGTGGAAAGCAATTCCTCTAAACAGGAAATCCTGTGGAGAGAAGTACCATTGTTCAGAAATTGTTTCTCTTTCTTAGCTAATTAAAAGCCTTTTTTTGTAGTGCAGTTAGGCCTTAGCTGGCTGGGATACAAAATCCAGTCATGTGAGGCTTGATGAATAAAAGTCACAGTTTTTGTCTATTTGGCTTGCAAAATTTTCCCCATGTTTCTCTTATTAAAAAAAAAAAAAAAAGCTTGCTTTTTCTACTTTTTGTAGTATTTTGTTTTACATTGATAGCAATAACATGTTTTGGTGAGTCTTTATGCTGTCTTTTATCACTGCTTCCAGCCAATAAACTATGTATGACTTCAACAGATGTTTCTTCTACTGCAGACAATAAGATGTTTTGAAGTCCTCAGAAGCAAATTAGAGAAGTGAGAGAGTCATATGGAAATGAGAGACATTTTTCCATGCAGATTTAAAAAAAATAACCTTTGATGTCCTAGTTAGGCTTAATAATAAAAAGCAGAAAGATACTCAGGTAAAGACATAACCGTGCGTAGGAAGGAAACATCTACAATATTCACAATTAGTCATTTTTAATGTTATATCTGCAGTCTAGGTGCACCATGCCAGATTTTCCTTTGGTGTGACTGTAGGTTCTTTGACTTTGATAAAGCTGGACTGTTTTATATCAGGTGAGGATCTGCCCCTGGATTGTGTTGTGAACACGAAGAAAAGAAGGGACAAAACTTGGAAGAAGGATTAGGAGATGTCTGTTTTTTGTCTCATTTAAATTCTGGTTGCCTTTGCAAAGCATCACAAAGGCTTTTGTACTTTGTGATGTCTCATGCTGTATGCAGTATTATTGAAAGTACCTGTAATATAATTCTCCTTTAAGTAGAAATTATTTCAATTTGGATGTTAGATATATATTGAGATATATGAGAAATGCAGCATAACGTTTCCTTCCATTTTCCCAGCTGGGCTTAGCACAAAGGTTTGGCATCTTGACCAATTTCTCTAACATTTTAGGCTCGGAACAGTGCTAAATCATCTTATATAAAGTGTGGAAGAAATGTAGGGGGAAAAAGAACAAATCCTGGATTCAGTGTATATAGGATTTACAGGTGAAACTACACAAAATTTGTGTATTTCTAGCAGCATTAGTTGTAAGATCTTGTCCCTGAGAACACAATACAGCAGAATACCATCTAATGAGACTGGTGTTCTGGAAAACAGCAACACATGTGAAGTGACCAGTCATCCTACAGAGAGCTGTGGAAAAACTGTGCTAGAAACAGCAATTGTCTCAGAGAGAGCACGGAACAGACTAAGGAGGAGGTGAAATGGTTTCGCTGGTCAATTATATTAAGTTCCCATACAGCAGAGCTCCTACCAACAGTCCAAGAGTTTCTACTAGCTACTGGATGTCATATCAAATCCTGAGTAGGGATGGAACAATGGTGTTAGGCTGTATGAACGGAACTCATGAGACACCATATGTGAGATCCCACCTGGCTTTCAGTTGGTGGAAGATGTGGCTTTTCTATAGGTTCTGTTTAATACCTGTCAGCCCCATGAAGAAGTTTCAGATATCTACAATGGCATCTAAGATAGCTTCTAATGCCTGAATCCCGTCAGAAGACCTTGATTCAGTTGTATCCTAACTGTTGCTGCAGAAGGTCCATCACCATGTGGTCATCTCAGACAGAATAGGGAATATGAAATGATACTAGACACCTCTGTGTAGGCAAATGAATGGAATCCCATGAATGACCATCTAATCTAAATCTAATTTATTAAAATCTTATTTTCAATGAAGAGCAATGCTTACTCCCTCTGTCCTATTTTACACATCTCTATTAGGATGAGGTGAATGGATGTTACTCTTCAGACAACCCTCACGCTTCCTAAGGGCAACATATGCCTATGTTTAAGTAACTGAATCCTACCCTAAGTCTTTCAGATGGCTTGAATTGCTGTTTCAGTACCACTGACTGTACTACTTAAACTGGAAATTCAGATTATAATGGAAATATAATTGTTTCCTGACTGCTGACTCCTGACTCCAGCTGCTGCTTCATCACAGGTACATCAGAGCTGCCAGCTCTGTGGGTGCATTGGGTTACCTACTCTACCACAGGTGTTCAGGACCTTCACCTGAGTATACAATTTTATGATTTTATATTTGATTTTATGCCTGAATTTAAGTGACTGATTCAACTCCCTTTTGTTAGTATTAGTAGATTAGTATTTTGTAGTATTAGTGAGAGAAATCACACCCTAAATAAGTGTATAGACATAATTCTTTAAAAGAGAAAAGTATTTATATCATAGAAAGTTTAGGAACTCTGTGTGGGGACAGGTGATCAGTCAATAGAGAGTTTGTGGGTCAGGGTTAAAGGGAGAGCAGCGATGGGAGACATTATTGTGGGGATCTGTTACAGATCGCCTTATCAAGAGGAATCTGTGGATAAAGCACTCTATAGACAGACAGGAACAGCCTCATGCTTGCAGGCCCTTGTTCTCATGGGGGACTTCAACCACCCTGATATCTGTTGGAGGGATGGCATGGCCTGGCAAAAGCAATCCAGGAGGTTCCTCGATTGTGTGGAAGACAACTTCCTTCTGCAAGTAACAGAGGAGCCGACAAGGAGAGG
>JANHGB010036559.1:14599-29362 GCA_026283785.1 Coracopsis vasa | reverse complement strand
TTCAACAGATGGAAAAGTAAAATATTTGGATTCTGTTGCCAGCCCTGACAGAGATGAGGCTTCAGGCAGCTCTCTTATTTTATCCTGATTACCTGTGCACTGTAAAAATTAGCAAGTTTTATTTATGTCTGATAAAGCGCTAGTGCTATCTGCCCAGACAAAGTACATGTAAAATCACCTGAAGGACTGTCCAGAAGATCCACAGAGGTCCTCAGTTTCAAAACATTGCAACTTGCCAGCATTACTATTTGTTATTTTCTCTTAAAACATTGTTGCTCCTGAGCCTTGTTGTAAGGTAAAAATAAGAACATCACAACTGTCACCCAGAAAATTGAAGACTTGGGTTCAGTTTTCTGGTTTTGCTGACGGGATTCAAAGACAAAACTCCCATTCCCTTATCAGTGAAGACACCTCCAATGTTTCTATTTGACTATAAATTGAAATCTCCTGCTCAGATAAGAAAAAGGGAATGGAAAGAGGGAATATAGGTTTAAAACAAACACACAAAAACTCCTCCTTCATTTTGGCTAGAGGCAGGTTACATGACAGCAGGTATTTGGCTGTCAGAGCTTTAACTCAAAAGCAACCTTTTTTGTTTTTCTGTATGTGAAAAAACTCCAAAAAATTGGCAAGTGTTCTAAAATAATAATAATAATAATAAAAAATATCAGAACCTTTAAGAGTGAGTGATTCAAACAGGGTAACAATCAAAGCTGAATTGTCCTTCAGGTGTCTGCTCAAAATTTTTCCAACAGCTTTCATTTCTTCACATTATTTAAGATGAAAGAAATGAAACAAATTGCTCATATACTGACAGGGAAAGAGAATACATTCTGAACTACTCACTCAATATTAAAGTGGGTGCAACAACCTTCCCTTTACATTTGCCACTTTTTCTTGCAATGTACCTACAGGTTTCTTTCCCTACTTGGTCTTCTTTGTTTGGCTAGATAAACACTTCTTTCTGAAACAAAAAACATGACTAGAAAGGGCTATCACACCACGGCCTGTGTCTCCTAAGCTTAACACATATAGTTTCCAAGGTGAAAACTGCATATGTTACAGAGAATTCAGCTTTCCAGATACAAACATACTAATAAATGCATGTATGTTAAAGAGAACCAAGCAAAAAGAATGCCTGTGACAAGTCACTACCTAACAAGAAACCTGAAGTTTGTAATATACATTTTGTAATCACTTTATTTTAACTGGCCAGTACCTATTTTGCAGATGGAAAGAAAGAAAACTCCACAGAGATACCGACCTTTCACAAATGCTGTTAAAGCAACCTCCAAGTAATGTACTTCAATGCCATTTTTTATTGGCTACCTCCTTTAAAACAGAATTCTCCAAACAGCATTCCAACTCTGACAATTGCACAAATGTACACATATCTTAAAGAAAAAATAAAAATTGCAAACCATATTTAGGTCCTGACAAAAACCTGCATAACAGAATCCCCTCTAAACACATCATGGTGTTTTCTTCTACTGTCATCACAGGTTCCCAAATATTCCTGTTTATTTCCCTGATCTGCTTTTAAAAACAATGCACTCATCTGAACACAGTGGTCCTGCACAGAAAAGATTTATCTCTGTCAGAAATACTAGGCTAGTCTTTCCAGCAATAGCTGCAGGCCTAAACACAGATGATTTTATCAAACACTGCCAGTTCTCAACTAATTATACTCTAGAAGAACCTTGTTACTATTAAACTACTCAATCAACTTTAAGCAACGTAAATGTTAAAAATTAAATAATCACTGGATTTCAAATTTGCAGCTGATTTTGTATTTTCACATGGAGTGGGTGCTCCCACACTTACGAACCACATTTATTGATTTAAAGTATGTGAAGAACTGAGCCTCCAACCCCCATTCTGTTGATAATCATAAAACTGCATTCAGGATCTTCCTTAAACCTCATCATGTTGTACAATACTCCTGCAAGGCAACTCTTTAGTTCCCCTCATTTGTCTACAGAATAATTGATAGAAGACTCCTGGAGGGAAACACTGTGAAAAAAGACATACTTCCATGAGGCCTTGTTTAAGCTGGCTGTGTCACTACAGGAGGTTTCTCATGAAGAAAAGGGAAAGAAGTATTATTTCTCACTATCTGCAAGGGCAAAATGTGACCTTACAATCATACATAACAAAAGAAATTGTGCAGATAGTTTTAATTTGACCTGTTGATATCTGAAGTTTAAAACACTCAAGTAATTTGTCTTACTTCCTCCCAATGCAGAAGTGCTCCTAAAATACCACACACTTCTAACAAAGTATTTGTTATATTCAGCAACATCTGTTTATTTAAACCATATAATAAAGACCACAGACAGAGAAACCCTGGCTGGCAGAATATTAAGCAACTGGGCAAAGAAGAGAGGGGAAGTGCTCCTCAGCAGACAAGTGGTCTGCAACTCTGCAGAACACCTTGCTCCCGTGTAGCTGCTCACAGACTGCTAGTGCACATCCTGATTCAAATCCTAAATAACAATGAATAATGTGTCTGAGTCTACACTGTAAGTAATAACAAGAACTGAAAACGAAGGATATCATGGTATTGAGACCTACATCACCATGTAGGCCAGACAGGGCTCTCTCCAACACAACTGTCCACTCGTAGTCAGAGGAAGGTAGACAGTACCCTCTATCTGCCAAGCATAAAGTCTTTGAGAAGAAGCGTAACTTTTACAGTCTGAAGATATCTTCTGCAATGCTATTCTTTAGCACAAGTACCACTACATTTTTCTTTATTTTCTCCTTCACTTACCATGTCCCTCTTCTGATCCTGTGGGGATATAGCTCTGCTAGCACATTTTCATTTACTGAGCCCAGGTCAAGGACTGCTGAGACAAATATATTTTATAAAAAAGCGTTACTCTATTTGGCATTGCTTAAAGGTCAAGTGCACAAAATATACACACATTTAGCTTTTGAAGGGACCACAGCTTCTTGAACATCGATAGTACAGCTGAAAATAATGCTGCACTTCCTGCAATCCCAAGAACCAAGACTAGAAGAGAAATTATGTTTCTCCCTCACTGGTGTAACCTGTGCTTTTGAAAGCATGCTGCCTATAGACTATTCTGTAAGATCAGTCAGGCTCTGACCCCATAGTAACAGCCATGCATAGGCTCTGCTACACCACAGCCAAGACCTGTAGAAGGAGTTAAACACTTAAACCCAGCTCTGATTCAATGTCACTGTGTCATCCTAGCACCAGAAGAATGACATACTCAGACTCAGAAGGAACAGACTCCTGCTGTGACCAGGCCAAGCCACCATCACCACCATGTAGCAGTTGCTCTATAAAGCACTGTGTCATTCCCCCATCTATAACTATCAACTGGATGCATATCAAGAAATGCAAATTTTGGAGGCTTAACTGGCTTCAGATACAGCTCTATGGGGATAGGAGGAAAGACAGGAGATGTTTATTAGAAGTGTTTGCAACTTGAAAAGATGAGTTTTTTCCCTAGTTGCAACCTCAGCCTGCCTACTAACTAACATAAAGGTTTACCTGTAAAAATGGCAAAGGACGGCACAAGCATTAGGAATGCAAGTTGTGCCATTAGTTTCCTTTCCCTCCAACCCTAATTAACAAGATTAGGCTGGCCTTGTATGTATGCTACTCCTGTCCCCAAGGACAGTGTGATCATGAACTTCACATGTGTACAGCCATCATTCTGCTGGCCACAAATTCAGAAAACAGAAATCTCTGCCAAATTAATCACAGAACATTGAGGCAGCCTGTCAAAACAAAAAGACTCAATTAAAAACAAAGCAGAATACTTCAAAATCACATGGACCACATACAAGCTGTGTGAAGAAACTATTAGATACATGCAGAAAGTATAAAATGAAGTTTATTTTACCTAAGTGTTATTATGGGCACTTGAATTCAACTTTCTTAGCACAGTGTCTTGACGAACTTACACTTCACATTATTGTCAAAACTCCTACCTGTAGTTTCCTCACACAGTACTTTATTCTGCTAGTCAATTAGCAATTTCTTGATGTATGGAAACACAGCTTATATTAGTTTTTTGTGTTAAAAAACGTATTTTTTACTATAATAATTTTTCTTTTCTAAAACCAGTGCGTAAAAAGATAACAGGACAATAAAAAAAAAAAGAAATTCTCAAGGACACCAAAAAACATTGTGGTCAACAAGGTGAGAGTAGTTAAAAACAACACTACAGGCTGTCACATTGTCAGTACTAATGGGGTTCAGCACTGAAGACCACGTTGCACACTTCACTTCCTCCCCGAAGGCGGCTGCACTGCTCCATAGCCATGGTTATAACATCAAGTGAGTCATCAGACTCTAAATTCATTTAATGACAGTGACAAGATACTGGGGAAGAATGAATGCCACATGGTGAAAAATGAAGATTAAAATTAATATATGCATTTTTTCTTGACATTATCCACAATTCTGACTTTCAGAACTCATCATGGAAGTCAAACCAGAAGATGCTTCAAACATTCTTGGCTGCCGTTTTGGAAAGGAATTAGGCTGATATCTTAAGACAGCAGCATGATGATACATTGCTAAATGTACAGCACCACAATGGTGAGTAGTCTACAATGTCTTTCAGATCTGCCTCACTTAGAATGAATTATTTTCTGTGTCTTAAATTAAAAAAATGGTGTGGGCTTTCCAGCTCATTAATAAATTGGATTTCTGTAAACATCCGTAATTGTAAGCATTTCTGTATTCCCTTTGAATTTCAGTATTCCCTCACAATTGAATTGTTTGTAAAACCTGATCACAACAATGAGAATATGTACACTATTGTGGTCTATGATCTTCTGTCATAGTGACGCAGCTGTGACGCAGCAGCCACCTTTACTAAAATCTTATTCTGGGAGGGAAAAAAAAAAAAACAAACCCCAAACCCACAAACACACAAGCAAAAAAAAAAAAAGAAAAAAGAAAGGAAAGACAGCCAGAGAATATTCATTTGGTAAAATGAATAACAAAAGAAAAAATAACAAACCTCCACATTTAATATTTCTGCTTAGTGGCTTCAATTAGAGGCAAGGGAAAAGAGCCCTTGAAACCCTGGAGCTGCCTGAAAGATTCTAAACATCAAGCTAATCAAAATTATATCTGTGCCAGATGTTTTGCCATCATTTTATCCAGCATTCCTCTGGAAATACTAAGAGGTGATGACCCTGATGGTGATATACCCAGGGGATATCAGGGAACCATAGTTTACTTGTGCAATAGAGGTGGCTTGATAGAAAATACAGTAGTGTGGAGGATTGTGCAGAGACTATGAGAACAAGTAAGGTGTGAGAATTCAAGCCACGCACCCTCTGACAGCTTAAAACAAAATCCTCTGGTCAGTTGCATTTTGTTTTCATAGAGAGAAAAACTTGGAAGTGACACTTCAAGTTGGATACATACAAAGCAAAATATGTTCTGCTTGGGATAATCTCCTTTGGAGTTCAGACAAATATACTGCAGCATCCTCTTTCCAGAGGAGCAAGCCAGTCAGAAGCTTACCAGACAGATTCCTTGGGATTCTACAGCTCTGGTATGGCAGCAAGCCTTCACAGAAGATCTGTCACCTTCCCTTCTATAAAAGGCAGGGCAAAAAAGGGTGAAACAAAAAAATTCTGTCTCGTGTCAACCACACATGCTAAAATAGTTTCATGAACCCCACAAGTGTCCTGAGCTGTGGCAGAAAGACCTTATTCCCAATGCACTACACAGGAGGAATAAAACTCCCAGTCCTGGTGCTGAGAAAAGACATTCAGAAACCCTTTTCTCTCAGGTGATTCAGTGTATTTCTACGTTGCATGGGAGGTGCAATGGTCCTTGCCCATGAAGTGGGCAGGAGCTCACATATTTTCCTCCACATGGGGCACAGCCCTTCTCTGGGGCTCTGCACACAGGCTGTTTCTGGAAGAGAGTGATAACTACAACCCCGAACTCCTGTTGTATTGTTAAAAATTACTTTCTGTTGGTTTACTGTAAATTAGTGTATTTTCCTTTATTCCCCTAAAAGCATTTGCTACTGACAGCAACAACCAAATGCTGAAAGATTAGAATTATTTGTATCATAAACATGCACTTAATAGCAACCAAATACACCTCTGAAATCACAGACGCTTCATGAGGCTAGACAGACCAAATGAAGGTTGGTTCACTCGCAGTGGGGAAAATCTGTTGCAGACCTGCATCCTTCTTCCATACAAAGAACAAAGGAGGGAACAATTTTAAGAGGCAAGTATAAAAATTTCACTGTATTGTACATGACACATTTCAAGGCTCAATCAAAATCTTTTCACTTAGGTATAAAAAAACATAGAGGAAATTCTCATAACCTTAAAATGAAAAACTCATTGTTATCATGTTCTTGATCATCTGTGGCATTCAAAACTGCTGCCTATTTGAGATCCCATCTGAAGTTTCTTAAGCCTCTATTCTTTCAAAATTTTAAAGTGCATTTTAACATTTAGTGCCAACTTTATGAATCGGAAAATTTTATCTGTTTTAGCAAGCAAGCCATTTTTGAAATAGAAATTCCAAGCACACTTTGGGGATAATTTCAAATATGCACAATGAGTTTAATTTTGTGAAGCAGATCTTATTTATTTCCCCCTCAGGAAACTGTAATTTACCAAAATCCTTCTCTAATCATGATCTTACAAGTTAGTGTGTAAAGAGATGGTCATTAGTTTTCTACACTGTACGCCAACAAATCATGCATTCATCAATGACAAAACTGAGAGTGAGTCTAACAGGCTTTCAGTCAGATAAAAGAGAACTTTATTCACTAAAAATCAGTAATACTACAGTTACAGTTCTTATTTTCTACAGTTTAAAAAGGATGTACTATCTGAGCTTCAGAAGGAAAGATTATCACTCAGCACCACCTCCACGGTCCAGCTCCGCTGTGGCAAGCGCTTTCACAAAGCACCACCACAAATCAAGTTTCTTCAGCAAGGCTTTTGATACTTGACCATGAATCACCACTGGGAAGAGCTGGAAGAGGCTCATATTTTCATGAAAATTGAAGTGTCATGGTATGCAAAGGCAAACAGAAACATTTCATGCCTGAATGAGGAAGGCAAAAATTCACACCTACTAATTTCATAGAATCACAGAATCAGCTAGATTGGAAAAGACCTTTAAGATGATTAAGTCCAACTGTTACCCCAGGACTACCAAGTCCACAAATAAACTCTGTTACCAAGGGCCTCATCTACATGGATTTTGAACACTTCCAGGGATGGTGATTCCACCACTTCCCTGGGCAGCCTGTTCCAATGCCTGACTACCTTTTCAGTGAAGAATTGTTTCCTAATATCCAATCTAAACCTCTGCTGGCGCAGCTTGATGCTGTTTCCTCTTGTCCTATCACTTGCTACTTGGAAGAAGAGACCACTCATCTCTCTCCATCCTCCTTTAGCATAGTTGTAGAGAGCAATAAGATCCCCCTGAGCCTTCTCTTCTCCAGATTAAACACACCCAGTTCCCTCAGCTGTTCCTCATAACACTTGTGCTCCAGGCCTTTCAGGAGCTTCATTGCCCTTCTCTGGATCTGCTCCAGCAACTCAGTATCTTGTAGTGAGAGGCCCAGAACTTAACACAGTATTCAAGATGGTTTTTGACAGCTTTTGAATCGTTTCTTCACAAAGGTCCACTCCAAATCAACCAACCTGGTTATGCTGGCACAAAATGTGTATCTGCAATCCAATAAATCCTCATTTTAAAACATTTTAACTAAACTTTTATTACTTTGGGAAGATTTTTTTTAACCCAAATTGACACTTTCTGAGTGAGTGAAAACAAAAAACACACTAAAAGAAATAATTTATTTAAAAAAACCCATATTGCTCACTTAATGGAAAAGACTAAGACAAAATTCAGAGAAACTTAAACACGCAAATGTTCTTACATATGTAATTAGAAATTAAATATATTACCTAACAGTGGCAGACATCCTTAACAATATTTTCCAGAAGTGGTGCCCAGCACATTGCAGTTAACGGCCCTAGCTTTAATACTGTGTACACAGGTGAGACAGATCAAACTATGTCTCCGATAAGACTGCTGTATCTTGCCATGAATACAGAGGATATAGCAGTCTATTGAGGAGAATTTAATGAAAAGACGGTTAAAGAGAAAAGGTTGAAAGCAAAGGAAGAATGTATATCTTAGGTCTCAGAGCGTATACCTCAGCTCTTTCAAAGGAGGTCTGTTCATTTTATCAGTTCTTTAAGGAACAGTGCTTAACTTTCTTGGCAAAGAAAACCCTGTCTCTGGTAGTAAATACAGTGCAGGTTTAAAACTGGTTTTGGAAGTTTGTCCAATTGAGTTTAAAAGGCTTCAGTAAAAGCTCAGAAGCTTTAAAAGAGCAGTGTCATTACTTTGCATGTGCAAGGCCTTGTATGATGTATGAGGATTTAGCCTCAAATCCTACTGACTTCATTTGATTCAAATACTCTCTGTAAATGAAAGTATTTCGCACCTTCACAAAGTAATATCCAAGATACAAACACTGTGCTAAACTTTATCAGAGCTTTCCTAAAAGCCAACACTTTTCAAATAAAAACTCAGATTTTTATTACTACTGCTTTTTAAAGCTTTGATAACATCAATTTCCTAAACAATGACTGCATTGACATGCACCAGAATGTAACAGCACAGCTTCATAATTTTACATATCTAAAGCAAATACATTTAAAAATCAAGTACCAAACAAGCTATGATACTCAAACGAAATCCCTCTGTATTTACACATATTGATACTTTTGGACACCCACATAAATAACACAGTGTAGTGATCTAAGCACCTGCTTGAAAGTAATCCATTAAGAAAAAAGAAGTCAACTGTGAAAAAAGTTACCATTTTGCTTTACACAGCCATAAACCATCATCAGAAAACAACTGTGAAACACAACTGGAGATTTCTGTGTAAACCAGTGAATCATCTTTACATTTTGTTCCTCTAGGAAATTACTGAAGGATCCAAGTGGCCAAACACAGGACTGGGAACTCCACTGCCACCCCTAATGGGAACTACCTTAGGTTCCTGACACACTGGCATAGTGGAGAGTGCTCACTGCTTGTCAGGACCATATCTCTGCTGCCTTTGAAACAGTAGAAGGTGACTCCTCTGCAAAACTGTGTTGAAATTTATTAAATGAATATTTGAAACTAGAAACTTTAAAGCAATGTTTACAGACTCCAGCAGAATAGTATGCATTTCTGGTTAAATGGCAAGGTCTTTAAATTTTCTAACTTCAGCATCGTGAGTTTGTTCCTGTTCCCATTTGAAGTCAATCTTACAACTCCCATTGACTTCAGCAAGAATGGAATTAGAACCTAACATATATGCATGTCAAATCTCTTTTCTTGCCGTCACAGTCCTTTCATCCATGACATCTGCAATTTAATGGTACATTTTCTATGAAAAAGCAATGCTATATTTCTTTGAAAGGCAGAAGCAATGTAACAACACTGGCCAAAACAGGGGAGGTCAATACTAAAAAAAGAAAAAAAAAAATCAACCCAAAACCATAAAACAAACAAAAAAAACCTACCCTGCTTTCAGTACTGAAAATCCACAAGGCCTTTGCTTGTAAAGAGAAAATAGTCCACACAGGTGTTGCTTTCACAAGTTTGAAAGAAATAAAAACCTCCAAAGCCTACTAGAAAAATACTGAGAACAGGAAAGAGGCAAAAAAAAAATAAAAATATAGACACGTGCACAGAGGAAAATTTAGGTGTGCTTCCAGCTTTGAACCTGTTATAACCCCAAAGCAAACCAATCAGAGACAGCATATCACTATAACTCAACACACTACCAAATATGAAGTGTATGAATATCTAACTTGACTTACTGTAGCTGCAGAAAGCAGTCTGGGAGAGGGCACCTAGCTTGGTGGTATTGCCATAAAGGAAACTAGTATGATGCTCCAGGTAAGTAAAGTTAATGTGGTCACTTCATCCACTGAACCCAACCCAAAATACTGCCAAAATCCACACACACAACCTGAAAGAAAACAGAAGTGGTTTTCCTTGTTCACAAAGAAATCCTAGGTCTCTTTTCCCAAGTAACAAGTGATAGGATGAGAGTAAACGGCCTTAAGTTGTGCCACTGAAGGCTGAGATTGGATATTAGAAAAAATTTCTTCACCAAAAGGGTTGTCAAGCTTTGGAACAGGCTGCCCAGAGAAGTGGTGGAATCACTGTCCCTGTAGGTATTTAAAAACATGTAGATGTCTAATAACATAGATTGTTCCAGGTTATGCTCTGGCCTCGCAGGAGGCAGCAGCTCAAGAGAAGAAACAGCTCCTCAAGCACGGTTTTATAAGAGCTTCCACCCACAGCAGGCTCTGGAACTGGGAGCTGCAGCATCTCTCTCATTCTTTCCCTCTTCTGCCCCAACAAAAGGGAAAGTACACCAAAAAATGCAAGCAGCACAGTGCTGCAGATGAATTACAGGGGTAACACTTGTACTTATCAACAGGTACCTGCTGAAGGATTTTTAACTGCACAACAGTAAGCATGTTTTCTACTCGGCTGGTAGAAAGAAAACCCAGCAGGCAGATACATGGAGTGCAACCACAAGCAACAAGGCTCCAGGAGTGCTCAGTCTTACTTTGACAAGGTCTGTGCTAAAAAGCAAGCAGAAGAGTGGGCAGAGAAGATACTGCAGAGCCCACAGGGGTTTGGAGGACCTGGAAGTTGAATCTAGCCCTTTCCTCAAGAGCTTCCCCACCTTTTAGTCCTTCCTGAGGGAAGAGCAGAGCCAGTCATCTCCAGCTTGACTTCACCTACACGCACCCCTCTTACAGCACACGTCCCCACTTGACACTTCCTAGCTCAGTAGCCAGAGAGCACCCGGGGATCATCCCATGTAGAGCCACAGCAAGGCAAGAGGCCATCTGGATACTGACAGGGGTTAATAGAAGCCAAGTGGGTGAAAAATTCTATTAATTTTAATCCTTTTGACTGAAGGAGGTCAGGAAGCAGTTACGTATAACTGCAGTGATTTATGGAGTATCAGTAAGTGATGTGCAATCAACTGTGGGCAACGGACTTCCTCCAGGAGAGCTGACGAGAACAACGTAGCAACAGCCACATGTTTTCACATGATTTTTATGAAGCCCATTGGATTCTTAATGTCTTTGGTTTTACTGTGGCTTAATTACACCCGACGTCTGAGGGAGCGATTGCTCCATCCCATCCGACTGCACCGGGTACAGGAAGGGAACTGCTGACTGCACAAGACAGACTTTTGGGCCCATGATATCTGATTATCTGCTCAAGCTGAAAGAAGACTCAAACATTTATAGACCCATTGAGCAGAAACATGCCATTTACCCAGGAGCTTTTCCCATTCTACTCTGCACTCACCGGTCAGACCATTAGAGCACAGCCATCTGTAACTGAGGTGTCCCACTTCTCTGAAGAAGCAGTAAGGTGCGTCAAAGCTCTGCAGGATCCCTACTGTCAGTGTTTGCTACTGCCCTGAGCCAGAAACCCAGCTTGGATTAACAAAATACTTCTGTTAACAAGTTGAGCATAAGGCCATGTTTGTACATCGCATACAGGAACACATCAACATTTTAAACATGCTTTCCAAGGGAAACGGGAGAGTCCTTCTTGCCATCAAAAGAGTTACTGACACAAAAGCAGAGCTTTAAATTGCTGGGAAAAGCGTCACCTAACCCTGACTTCAAAGTATTAACAGGCATTAGCTTACTCACTACAATTCCAGCCAGTAACTGCGATACCAAGAACAAGTTGCTTTCCATTTAAGTAGAAATGAGACATTCACATTCCTGATCTAGGCAACCAGTTGCACTTCGATTAACTGAAATGCTTTTAATAGACTTCAGAATTGAAAATACAAGAAATTTCTATCCAGATTGCTACCCAATAAAGCACTGAAACAGTACCTGGAGTGCTCAGGAACCCTCCTGACCACTTGGCTTTTTGCAGCTCTAGCAATGGTACAGCACGTGTCAATGTTTGCTAGAGCACCTCAGAGAGAATCACCTTGCTCTGAAGTGAAAGAAAAGGGCTCAAACCACATTCTAACTGGCCATGCTCTCTTCCAAGTGCAGAGAAACCTAAATGGTAAAACTCAATTTAAATGCTTCAAAATACCGACAGTTCTTCCCTTCCCATCAGCTACAGGAGCCAAATCGGGCAATACACTTGGAGCAGAAGCCTGATTTTGAACACAACTGACATGCCTATATATAAGCTTTCTGAACAGACACTAATATATTGTTGATATTGAAGTGCAAAGAGATCAAGATAGAGAAAACGCTTCTTCCTACACCAGAAACTCCTTTGCAGCTCTCCATCACAGCACTTCAGTACTTCTCCCCTCCAGATTGTCAAGAGCAGCATCTGCTCTCCTAGCACTTTATTTTCAGACTAAATCCTCCTCCTTGTTTATCACCTCCCCTCACTCCCACCCCTGCCCACCAACACTGCAGACCCATTTCAAGTGGCTCCCTTTTCCCAGGGCTCCAACTGAAGGAGACAGCTAGAGCTCAGCCAGCCAAAGGCACCTCTTCAGCTGGGCTTCACGCTCCCCACAAGCCTCTGCACCATGAACAGAACCCCTACGGCTCACAGCACAGTGGCTTAAAAATCAAAGTCAGGGCTCTCCTACATTGAAATGCTATATTGGACCAAGAAAGACTTGAAAGCGGGTAGGTGAGAAACCCCAAACCTCATGAAGTGGTGAGAGGCAGAATTACTGGAGCAGTAACCTTGCCTATCACAGCTTGTCACAAAGCATTAAGGCAACAGCAGTCTTGAGAACTTTGTGGCATTCCAGGCTGATGGGCCCTTAACATCCACTCTTTCCAGTGGATGTCTCCCATTCATTGTCTGACTCAAAGATTACTTACTTCCTCCCCAGGAAATCATGTTTTGCTGACATGACTTACTTAAACAGAAACCAACATCCAAGGCTGATAGCCAGAAGCTCTCACAATGGCATTTTACATGCAGGGCTTTTAACAATAAAGATGTTTCCTCACTCAGGCTGCAGACCTTGGTGGTGACCCAAAACCTCTAACAACCGGACTCCCTTCTTAAAGCAATGCCCCCAGAAGGAGAGCTGGAACCAAATTCATCATAGCATAAGGATATAACAGAACCACCACAAAACCAGTCTGAGCAAAGTCATATTTATTCCACATCTTCAAAGGACCTCCTAAGCCCTTGGGCATTCCTCCTGGGTACCCTTACAATGAACTACCTCCAGTTTCTGATCTACAGCTATGAAAGATATCACTAAACACACTGAAGTACTGTTCATGCTGTATTAATGTTAACCACTCTAAAATAGAGCAGGCAGAAGAGTGAAGTTCTAGATGAAGCTGAAGAATTGACAGTTCACAAGCATTTAAAGTAATAAACCCATGAGAAGCTGTCACTAGAGCAAGACATGAGACATCAAGTTAGAGTGACTCAAATGATACATCCCTGCCATGAGAACTGCTGGTATCCCTAGAAAAGCACAGCACTTGGAAAAATCCAGCTATGAAGCATAAGGAGGAGTGAAAACTCCTACCAAAGGTAGGAGTGATGAGAAAAGTAATGAGAAAAAACTGCTGTAGAGGCCTGCACCTCCACAGAACCAACACTTGCCCTTGACAAAAACCAAGCCACAAACATGAGCAGAGACTCAAGTTCTGCAGTATCGTGTTTAGTAATTGACAGGTTAAGGAGAAAAGCCTGAGTGCAAGATAATCTTAGGGTCCTTTCCAACCCTAACTGTTCTATGAGCCATGATCTACAACAGGTTGACCATTCTCAGGGATGAATATCTATGTATGTGTATATACTTCAAAAGAATTTGCAACAATATTGCAGCTTCTCTAGGAAAGAATTCCTTTTCAAACACATTCTGCAATTATACTCAAAATAAAGCTTGTGGCAAGAGATGGAATAGGAGATGTTAAAGTGGAACAAGAAAAGTTATTTCACCTCCAAAGTAAAACCAGGATCACTATAGTCTACACTGCAGCCATTCTTCCCAGCAATTCTTGTCCAAGTCCTGACCTCCCGTGCTGACATGAAGAGACCAGAAATAAAGACAGCTCCCAGCATGGACATCATGCTTTTTATACAAGCCACTGCTCTTCCCCATTCTCCATTTGCATTCATCACCCCAGCACAGCAATAACACAACTCGGAGCCCAGGATCATGCCATCTGGCAGACATTGGAAATGCTGGAAATTCCAGGAACTCCTCGCCATCCCTACTTAGATGTCACATGAAACTCTGGATGAAGTGAGCATCATTGCATTGGTCATCCCAATGGCACTGGTCAGCTTTAGTCAGCTCTCCCTGTTCCTCCAGCGCTGTCATCTGGGAGAGTTAGATTATAGAGAGATGACAAGACCCACTGGCCAAATCCCTTAACTTGTTTGTTTCCTTTCTAGGGATTGAAAGGAAACATGTATCTACTTCAGTTGCCAGCCTTTCTTCTTTACTTCCTAGAAAGGCAAGGCTGCCCTGCTGCCTGCTATGAACCAAAGGAAACCAAGTCAGATTCATCATCTCCGTCTTAACTACCTGAGACCAACACCAAACTACAGCATTTCAGATGGGTTATCTTGGGAGTACTATTTGGAAACCAAGCCATAGAATCAACTGGGCTGGAAAAGCCCTTTAAGCTCATCAGCTCCAACCATTCCCCAGCACTGCCAAGGCCACCACTAACCCATGGCACTGAGGCCTCGTCTCCACGGTGTGTGAACAC
>JANHGB010036553.1:0-10299 GCA_026283785.1 Coracopsis vasa | reverse complement strand
ACACCAGGGGCCTGGAGGTGCTCAATGCCCCTGATATGGAGAAGATAAGTAGGAAATAGGGGTTGGGTTGTCTGTGATGCTATAAAAAAATTAAGTGGAAATATTTGACAAAGAAGAGTGCCTGTCTCTTCATGTGATGCATAGTTTGGATGTGGCATTCATTGCCACATGATATGCTCCATCCCTGTCAGTGTTCAAGGCCAGGTTGTACAGAGCCTTGGATGTCATGGTCTAGTGTGAGGCATCCCTGCCTATGGCAGGGGGCTTGGAACTAGATGATCTTATGGTCCTTTCCAGGTTTAAGCATTCTATGGTTCTATGATGTTGTAGATGCTAAAAAATATACATGGCTTCAGAAAAGGGGCAAATCCAAGGAGCAATACATTAAGGGATGTGATACACTGTGAACATATCTGCTTTGAGAAAGTCTGAGATATGAAGCCTGATGAAAGCTGGGACAAGGAAGCTGTGTGCTAAATTTTTTTCATATCTTACACTCTTCCCTAAGTGTCTTCTATAACCGCTCTCAGATAGCAGGGTACTAGGCTATACTAGCTTTTGATCTGAGCCAGTATTACTTTTGTAGTTAGTACTTTTAAGGATTAAAAGTTTCACTTAAATACGTAGCCCTCTTTGAGGCACTCTTATGCTTGTGAGCTTATACTACTATCTACGGATGACTTAGCTTTGTCAGTAATTTAATTTCTTTTCCAGGAGTATTAGTGACAAGCATCTGAGTTAAATAGGATCCTGCATCCATGAAATAGTGGTTTTATTTTCATGGTAACTGCACAACATTTTGCTTTTGCAGAACACAGATGAGCATTTTCTTCATTAAATGCATGTTTCTCTTTTGATTTACACAACTTCATTTAAAATACTGGCCTTCTAATGAGTGACTCTAAAATATTCTCTAGCAGCAGAGTGCTGATCTGAGGAGAGGACCATTGCATGCTTATGAAGAAATACTTTTTGAACATAAAAGCTTTCAGTTTTGAAGCCGTTGGCTACAAATTGTGCTTTGGTTTGTACCAGATCTTCCCATAGAAATTTCCTGGGACTACCCAATTTTATAGTGTCGTTAACTATTCATAATGAACTAAACCATTGTATGATACAGGAATATTTAAAATGCCAGATAAAACCTTGAATTAGAGCATCTTCAGATGTTGTCATACTTTACTAGTAACTCTTGACATTTAATTCCCCTGATTCAGTGGCCTGTTTTTACTGACCAGTTGTATTAGCCAAGATATTTTCAAAACTAGTTGATTCACATTTCTGCTTTTGGAAAGCGACTAAAAAGCTCTTTGTTTAACAATGTACCTCTGAGTTTGTATACATTTCTGTCCTTTCACATTTATTTTTTTTCTTCCAGAGGAGAATTAATTACAGAAGATTCTGGGTCAGACCTATACAGGAAGTAGTTGCCTAACATCTCTTTGATTTCTCACTGAAAAAAATGGGATTTAGGTATCAAAATACCTCTACAAATCTGAGTCTATGACTTTTTTTTTTTTTTTAATCTTGAATAGACTATCTGTAAAATCCTTTTTCTCACCTATTTTTCTCATGTATAATTTTATCATTGTTTTTCTGAAATAGGTAGATGACCAAACAGCCCTTGTTAGTAAACCCAGGAAGAAAGGAGGAAAAGGTGATCTAGCATCAGCTGGATTTAACATTATCAACTCTATCATAGGATCAGGCATAATTGGTAAGTATACTTTTCTTCACTAGTCTGTGTTCAGCCTTCTTTATACATGCATGACTATCCAGTTTGGAGAACTAACACTGTTGTCTTACTGTCTTCTACTGTTCCTAAAGATTTTTCTCTATTTTAATTTGCTTACTATGCAAAAATGCAGAGGTCTCAGCTGAGATCAGGTCTCTCAATGATAAATACGTTACAGCTGCTTTGCCATAATGATAAGAGGATGGTTTGGGCAAGTGCTAACTGGATTTCACACCTAGGCAACACTTTGTATGTTAAAAATGACCTTTCTGAAGTTATTAAGCATGCTGGTCCATTTTGGGCGATTGCTAGAATTTTTTTTTTAATCAGAATATTTATTTTGGTTATCACACATAAGTATTTGGGAAGGCTTTTCTATAATCTCTCCTCTTGTTATTTACAGGATTGCCATATTCAATGAAGGAAGCTGGTTTTCCACTAGGAGTACTGCTTTTATTTGGAGTTGCCTATATCACAGGTACTTTAAAAGCAGTTTCTGTTATAAAGTGAAAATTAGCCTTGCAACATTGATCTTATCTTGAGCTTAATAATACCTTAAACAAGTATATGTGTGATAATATATGATAATTAAAATGACAGATTTTTTTCCTTACCTCACTAATCCCTTGAGCAGATTAGTAAAAGTAGAGAATTATACTGTACAACATATAAAGCTGCTTTTTGTGTGCACTTTACTTCTTAAAACATTATTTCTTAGACTAGGTCAAGGTGACATTTGGAAGAATAGCTCTTATTTGTGCCTCATAATCACCTGGTCCACTGTTTATACCCTAATTAAGAGACTGATCCTTGAGGAGGTTGTATATGACTTTTTAAAAATCTACCACAGAATGAAAACCTTTGGTTGTACTATGATTTTGAATATTTTATTTAGTTACCATTCATCAAAAAAATAATGGATTTACCTTCAAAAAGGGACAGGGTTTGAAATCACATGGTAAATAAACATAAATGAATCTGCTGACATCAAAGGCAAATTCCTGTAAAGACTCTGGATTCAAGTCTTAAAATGATGAACCAAGTCAACACGAATGTTACAAATTCTGTTACTTGTGTGCTGAGCAGCAGTTGATGCTTTTCATTGCTTAAAATATCATGTAAGATTCTGCATAAATGATTGAGGTTTGAGTGGAGAGCAATATAACATAAGGAATATGTTCCTTATGAATGGAAAATTTTCTCTATTGCTTATGGCAAAATAGATTAATGAAATTACATCATAAACATAGCTGAGAAATTTCAGTTACTTTTCTGTAGAAAATCTGATTTGTCGTTTGTATGTGTAAGTATTCTGAAGGCTCTATAGCCATAGGCCCAGAACTTGTGAATTAAACTTACAATTTTAATATGTTGAAGATTTGGCTCAATATATCTTGCATAAACAAATTATAACTATAGTTACAACTTTTCAACTTGTAGCATTTAAAATAGAGGCTAAATATGTACCATTAGCATTTATTTTCCATAGATTTTACTGAATAATTGCTGAATAGCTGTTATTGAGCAATTCTCACTGTATTTCATTTTGGGGGATGTTTTTGGGTTTATACTGGGTCTATGTAGCTGGGTGTAGTCCAGATTGACAGACAAATACGTATGATATGGTAAATCTTTTTTAAAAAGTTTTGTGGGTCTAAGATCCCTTGCTATAAACAATATTTCTTGTGCAAGATCAGTTTAGCATGCAGCATAATTGAAAATGAACAATTCTGTACTTCTCTTTTTGTCTGCTCTCAATTATAGTGTGAGTATATATTGTGTAAGAATTGCATATGCTCATGTGAATCTCTGGATTGACTTTTACATTAACACATGGTAGAAATCTCCTTCATAAATTTCAGTCATTCCCAGAATATAATAAACACTGATACTGTTCACAGAAAGGAACTGTTCCTATTGCAGCACAAATTACAAGCTCAGTGAAAGACAGATGAGGAATAGACGAGGTCTAGCTACTGTCTGTCAAGACATCTGTACTAAGGTAATGAATTTTGTGCTGGACTGGAAAATCCCATGGTGCTCAAATAAATTCAAAAGCATAGCTTGACATAACTACAATATTTTGAACTGTTCCTCATAAAAAGTTGAGGTTCAATCTGGGAGTAGTTCTGCCCGAGACATAAGCTCTGTCTCAAGGCACATTGCTTCATGGGTTTCCTGAAAAATCACTTTGCATGTGTTTTAATTATTTATCCAATGAAAATTTTCAGAATATTTTATTGTAAGCAATGGAGAAGATGCAAAATATTAACCAGGCTTTATCTTCCATAAACTTAGATAAATAACTGAGTAAAGTGATTGAGAATTCTAGCACTATGACACAGGCAGTCCTTGCATTTTACTCCGTTTCAGGATATAATCAGATGCTCCATTCATTCAGGAGACCTCTGTGTTATTAGTTGAATTTACCTTTTTTGGTGTTGTGATAGTTCTCATTCCATTTGACCATGCTGGGAACCAATGAAAATGAGACTTTCTGCTGTCCCTAACTGGGAAAGCTGAAACAACTTCTACTATGAGCCTGTAATTCCTGGGATTGGTAGATTGAGATCCTTCGAGATTTTTTCATCCCTGCTCTTGCCAGTGTCACTGTTCTCCTTTTTACAGACCTTTTTAAAAATTTTTTTAAGGAATGAAGATGAACAGGAACCACCATTTGGTTCATATTGTCTTTAACAGTAATTTTCTATTTTAACAGATTATTCCATTATATTACTGATCAAAGGAGGAAACCTCTCCAGTGCTAGCACCTATCAAGATCTGGTCAGAAAAACATATGGGCTTGTAGGTTATCTAATTCTTTCAACTCTTCAATTTTTATATCCATTTATTGGTAAGATTACATAAAAATATAAATGTTTAAGTTTTATAAAAAACAAGCTTTTTTACATTACCTCATTCTTTCACTGGTTAAATATTAAGAACTCTGAGAAGAATATACTGTATATGCCTCTTTCCTATTAAAAAAAAAATCACTTGGTGTGTTCTGAAGAATGACTGAGGAAGGATTCAATGAATTGGAGAACCAGAATAATAGAAATTAACTGAAATGTAATAGCAGAGAAATTCATGGTCACACACTTACAAATTAATAACAAAAGTAGATATGAGAAATAGCAAGGAAGAGATTCTGTTCTAGAAAGAATAACAGAGCACAAAGTTGATGTGCTTGAAACAAAAGAAAAATATAACTTTAGGAGTATATTGAATTAATATTTTTCCAAAGATGTAGAATTTCTCTCATTGGAGAAGCCGCTTATCAGATCTCACTTGACTAATATGTGCTATCATTGCTCTTCAACAGCCTCATGCCCAATGAGCTACTAGGAAATTGGGCAGTTAAGACCCCTTTGAAGAAGAAATTGTAAAAAAACAAACAGCTATAATTTGGGCAGGAGTTGATTAGACCGAAAGTTTAAAATAAAGGGATATTCTGAATCTGTCACCTATGATTCAGTCAAGTCTTAAATAAGCTTGTTTTCACACATGGGCCTGTAAGAGGAGGTGACTTGAGATACCAAGACTTTTGTGACCACAAAGTCCTAGATCAAAATTCCTGCTTTGGGAATAATCAGTCTGAGTTTATTACAGGTAGCTGAGATTTTTCAGGGGATCAAGTTAATGCCACTGCAGGCAATAATGTTATGCATGTTGACTTAAAGAGTATAAGTACTACTTCATAGAGAATATGGAAGAGAATTTTAAAGATCACAGTCCTTACCATGGACTAGTTATGCATATATATATGCTTCTATTTGTTTCTATAGGTAGTGTTAATGACTTACAATTTCACAATAGTGAATATTTATGCATTAGTTGAGATCAGTTACCTAGAATCCTTAAAGACCATCTAGTTCCAACCCCCTGCTATGGGCAGAGACACCTTCCACTAGACCAGGTCGCTCAAGCTGCATCCAACCTGGCCTTTAACACCAGGGATGGAGCAGCCACAACTTTTCTGGGCAAGCTGTTCCAGTGCTTCATCCCCCTCATAGGAAAGAGCTTGTTTCTAATATTTAATATAAATCTACCCTCTTTCGGTTTAAAGCTGTTCCCCCTTGTTCTATCACTACAGGTCTTTGTAAAAAAATAACTCTCCAGCTTTCTTGCAGGCCCCCTTTATGTACTGGAAGGCTGCTATCAGGTCTCCCCAGAGCCTTTTCTTCAGGTTGAACAGCCCTAGCTGTCTCAACCTGATGATCTTCCTGGCCCTCCTCTGGACTCCATGTCCTTCTTATACTGGGGGCCCTTGCACTTGGCCTTGTTGAACTTCATGAGGTTTGCACTGGCCCACCTCTGGATGGCATCCCTTCCCTCTAGCTTGTCAGCTGCACCACACAGCTTGGTGTCACCTGCTGACTTGCTGATGGTGGGCTCAATCCTACTGTCGCCAACAAAGATACCTATATGTGTGCTGTGTAAATGGTGAAAACCCAATGAGTCTTCAAAATAAATAAATAGATTTTGTGTGTACACACCCATGTACACATACACACATTTCTAGTGTAGAATAAGGTAAGAATGAAATATGGATGTTAAGGCTACAGTTCTTATTCATGAGAGGAAGGAGTGGAAGTCCATATCTGATACCTTTTATCTATTTTCTCTTTTCTTCTTGTTTAAAGGTTTTGCTAACTTTTTACATGAGCTTTTGAATGCAGGACTGATTAGTAGACTGACAGGCACTTTACTGAGTAGAAACAAGTTTGAAAATAAACTGACAAAGAATTGCTGTTAGAAACAAACAGTTTGAAAAAGCCTTTTTTCGCTATTCTGAGGTAAGCTGATATGGCACAACTGTCAGCACAACTGCCTTGCTGATCAGGCTGGATTCTTGCTTAGGTTGTACCTGTTTAAAAAAAGAAAAAAAAAAACCCAAACCCTTAGAAGACATTGGTGCTAGCCAGAATTCATCCGGGGGGGGAGTGGCATATAATCCTGAAATCTACGAAACATGTATTAAATATTTATCAGATATTTCATATTTGACTTGTACTAACAAAAAGATTGTATTTTCTTTAAGCTATGATCAGTTACAACATAATAACAGGAGACACTTTAACTAAAGTTTTTCAGAGAATTCCTGGAGGTAAGATACATTTTAAAAATTCAGGATGGGGAAAATGTGTTGGATAGGAATGCAGCACAAATACTTAGGGATTACCTGTTACATTACATTTAAATTACTCTTAAATATAGTTCAAGTTCTTAACTTGAATCATATTTGTGTGAGTAGGTTTTTGTTGGTTTGGGTTTGTTTCTTTGGGGAGTGGGTTTGTTTGGGGTTTCTTGTTGTTGTTAATAAGTCTTTCACAAATAAAAATTATGAATACTAGTCCTTGGTTATCATTGGACTAAGTGTCAGTGGGAGACCGCATGCTTCAGTGAAATCCTAAGCAAATAGGAGGAGTCTTCCACAGTGGTAAATTTACAAGGTCATCACATTTTGCTATCTTTTTTTAGGTATTTCCCATGATAATAACAATATTTTGAATACTAAAACTGCACTTTATCTATTGAATAATTCTGGATGGCTTGTGAATCATATAGTGGATTTAATACTTAAGAGTGTGTTTATAATAGTTGGTCATGAACTGCATATGTAACTTTCAGTTCTATTAGATATTCACTACAAAACCAAATGTGAAAATTTGAACTATTTAACTCATGCACTTGTTACCCTTCTGCTGTAAATTTTCACAGCAGAAGCAGTGGAGCAATTTACTTGCATGTTTGACATCTACCTCAGCACAAAGCCAGCTAAGTTAAAACATTCTTCACTGGGAAATTAAACTAAAAAGAACATGTCTGCTATGAAGTGGAAATTAGTATTTGTATAAACTGCCTGATTTCCTCAGGACTATTATTTTCAACAGGTGAAGCCTGCAGAGTGTGGATGCAGTTTTAACTGTCACACTCTGTTGTTCTGTGAATACCTGATTGGGTTGATAGTGACAATGAATATCTAATAATTTATATGCAATACCACTTCTGTAATAAGAGAAATCCCCAGCTTGGCACATCTTTTCACCCAGCTGGTAGAATGCTTGCCTGGAGAGAGGTGGGAAAGCATTATAATCTCCCAAAGATTAGAGGGAACTGAACACAGACTTCCATGTCAATTGTCAATCACTTTTCAATCATAATTATTCAGGAGGCTTTCATTCAAGCCCATGATTTGTGGTAGCCTGACTGAAACTGAGTTATGTTTTATTTTAAATTGTCATTAGCTTTAAAGAAAACCTTCACCAGTTGTACAAATAAATCCCACTGATTGCAGGGAATGTTATGTCATTCATGTTGCCTTCACATGGTAATCTGTATTTTGCAGTGTAAGCCAGCTGACAGCAAGAAAGGAGGTGCTCAAAAGAAATCTAAAAATTAACTTGTTTTAGGATAATTTTTTTTAAGAATTTGCTTCTTTTCAACAGCATAGTAACTGAAGTCAACACACAGTGTCAAAAATTCCCCAAGAGTAAATGGCAGAAAGAAGTAGTGGAATGTTTTACTTGCAGTCTGCCAACACTGACAAAGCATGATGAAAGAAATTAATACTAATCTATATTTAGAAATGCCAGACTCACAAAGTGTGGTATAATATATCCCATATGTTATACATTTGTTTTGAATTTGTAGAATTCCTGTGATTATGCACATGCTGTGAATGGCTTCCTCAAGGTTAGCTAATGCCTAGTCTTCATTTCAGTGTTACTTAGCTTAAGTAAAGGGAATAAAAGCCTGGTCAGTATCAGAGTTTGTTACTTCTAGACTTTCAAATGTAAATGGACAGTTCCTTATGTCAGTCTCTTAGAAAAGTAAGTTATTTTCTTTTTTGCTTTAGTTGGACCAGGTAACGTGCTTACTGACCGTCACTTCATAATCCTTCTTACCACCATCATCTTTACCTTGCCTATATCTTTATATCGAGACATAGCAAAACTAGGAAAGGTAAATCGTAATAGCAGTTGATTTTTGGTTTACTTTTCTGTATGCAATTAGAAAATAGGTGCTAGTTATAACTTAATTTATTTGAAATCAATTATATCTAGGTAAAGTATGTTAAATATTTAGCATTTCTCTCCCAGGAAATATTGTCAAATTTGGAATAGTTTAAGCAGAACTTTGGTCTCCATGAATCGCTGGAATTTTTCCTGTGTACTGCTAGTAGAACTCAAATCTTGCAAAACACTGGGTGATATGGACCTGATATTGAAGTCCTGAGAACCGTTGACTAGAAATGTTTAAATGGGAATATCAGTTAAAATTAGACAAATAGTTGTAATTGGCTAGTTACTTCAAAAGAATAACAAATTAAAATATTATGATATAGGACAAGCTTTCTAATTATAAATATTTGATATAATATTTAAAATAAAAATATTATAATTAAAAAAAAAGCACATTATACTGAAAGCCTTTCAGCAGCTTACTGACTAATGTAGTATTTTTACCTTTACAGGTATCTCTTATTTCTCTGATTTTAACCATTGTCATCCTGATTGTTGTGATGGTGAGAACAGTAACATTCAGTCCACAAGTGTGAGTATTCTTACACTTGCCACAAAGTGAATTTTTGATCATATATAATTTGTTATTTCAGTATTGCATGGTATCTGCATAGTTTTGAATTATGGCTGTTTTGAGAGAGAGATAATTGAAAAAATAAATTTGTATTAACAGTAATAGAAAATGAACTGCTAAACTTTATTTTATCCTCTTTTTAACCCCTCCATTGCACATAAGCAAACTTAGGAAAAGTCTAAAAAAAGTTACATACTAGTTGAAAACTGTGATATATGGCTAATAGCAGGTGACTCATGAATGGGCATATGAGATTGTCATTTGAGAAATCTTGAATTTCATCCATTACTGTCAGGTGGCCTTTATTTACAATCTTAAAATACATAACGTCTTAGTAATATTTCTTTTTATGTTAACACATAATTATTTGTATCAAGTTTTTATTATGAAATTATGAAAATAAAAAAGATAATATAATAATAAAAACTTTTTTCTGTCATTTGGGAAACCAGCAATATAAGCGTGCAAAATATTTTCAGCAGTACAGACACTCTGAAAGTAGCATTTAACATTGAACATCAGAGGATTCTAGACAGTTTAGTACACATGAATATGTGTTGTGGCAATATTTTTCTAATTACATTGAAGAAAGTGTTATGAATCTATTGTCTTTCCTTTATGGCCTAGGTCTACCTTTTCCTTATCCTTTAAATGTGAAGACATTACTAATAAAGACAACAAACTCTATTTCTGAAAGTGCTTTTTCATTTATTGGAACAGGTTTATATAGTATTTCTAATGTTTCTCTAAGAATTGGATTCTTCCACTGTGATTATTTCAGTAGTGTTATGCGTAATTGTTCATTCGTTTTACTGCTGTGATATGTGTGTTACTTGCAGGGTATTTGTGTTTAATGCTAGGAAGATGGCTAGAGTAGCAGTTTCTAAAATTGTAGCAGATGATATTGTCTATTATCCGTAAAACGATGCACTTGGAACTGTGTGCGACTCTCCCTCTCTCTT
>JANHGB010036552.1:7320-35016 GCA_026283785.1 Coracopsis vasa | reverse complement strand
ATTAACTCACAGCTAGATTAATACATCCCTACCCCAACCCATGGCTTTGCTCAGGCCAAGCTCACATTAAATTCCATAGCTAACCCCCTTGTTTATCATTAAAAAGCTAGCAAAGTTTTTAACAAGTGAAGTCACATCAAATAGACAAGTGATTTACATCTGAGGGATTGACTGTATACATTACTGGATTGCAGATAAGCTATGTAAGTAAACAGAAGTGCAGTGCTCTGGTATTGTGCCTGACTATGGAGATATCATGGGACTTTTTTGCTAGTTAATAGCATAAGGCTGCATGGGAACTGTTTGATCTGCAGGACTTTTGCTTGGAAGTAGTTTACTTAAGGTTATTACACTCTGTTTGGAGACTTGTATTTGCTGGCCATTATTGCATTCTTAGCTCCAGGCTTCGCAGAGTTACAGGTTAGTAGGTCAAGAAAAATTGCACTGAAATGCTGGAATGGGCAGGCTGGATTTTTAAATGTGGTTGGGGAATAACTAGGCAATAATCAGAATGCTGAAGAGCTTTATTGAGGGAATTTTGATGCTGATCTTTGATGGTGGACCAGAAATAATTCAATTTTTCTTTCTTCTTTGAATACCACAAATATTTTTCCATTTCTTGTTAAAAGATGAAATAAATCATATAAGTATTCCCTTTTGGGATAAAGTGATCAGTACCCTTTGTCGAGTTTCCCAAGACTTAGTTCCTTTGGCTGGTGAATACTGGGATTACTGCCACTGGCGTTAGATGAGGCTTGCTAGTAGTGAGAATAAAAACGTCATCAGGTCTCTTCTGCTGTTGATTTATATGCTTCTTTTAAAACTTGAAGTTTGGTGTGTTGTGCAGGGAAAGAGTATGAAAAAGTACATTATTAAATTGCTGTTGCACTAAAAAGACTCTAATAAAATCTTGAGTCATACAGGTTAGAGTGCTTCCAGAACCTGTTGTGACCCAGAGGATTTCAGATGTGCAGAACAGAAGCCATCGCCAGACTGTGCTGGCCCTGCCTGGAGCCCTGCTTGTTCTTGGGGTGACTGCAGTGCACAGCGTAATCCCCATTCTGGCAAATCCTTGAAACTGGTGATTGACTGTGTACATGGAGCAGTTCCATTCATGTCACAGCGTACAATTTACGCGGTTAAAGTGAGCCATATGGTGTGTTCCCCACAGCGCGGTGGTGTGCTGATCATTAAGGATGAATTGGAGGTTCAGTGCAGAGCTCTGATAGAAAAATGAAAAAGATCAAAACTTCAGGATGGTTTCTCATGTACTTTCCTCTTTCACTGAACATTGTGGGCAGGAACATTATACCCTTTAGCTCAGAAACAGTATATGTGGTACGTTTTGGCTTTTCCAGTCTGGTCTATCAGTACCTTGGTGGTTTGGAGTGTTTCCTAGGAAAGTTATCAGCACTTCAGCTTTTTCACATCTGCATTTTTGCTGTTACTTGTATGTAGCACACACAAGTTTTTCTTGCTGGTGTGAAGTATGAATGTATGGCTTCATAGGTATATGGTGTTGCCTTCTTTCTTAAGCAAAGAATCCTTCTGTAGTAATTATTACTGCTTAACATTCACACTTATATGCTATGTAGGGTTAATCACAACTGTTGTAGAGCGTTACTGCTACACTACTGCTTGACTTTGCCAGATAAATCCCTGCACAGATAAGCTCAGCAGCAGCAGCAGCCAGGTGTTGTGCATAAATCCACTTCTTACACTGATTAATTTTCCATATAAGATCCTGATTTTGCAACCAGTTAGACACCTGCTTAACCTTCGAGTTACAGCATTGAAATAGATATGCTACTCTGCCTGAAAAGTTAGGCATGTGTGTAGTTGTTCACAGGATTAAAGCGTGCAAAGAGGTGCTGAACAAAAAAGAAAAAACCAAATCAAAACAACCTAAACTCCTTTTGCTTGTCTCCTATCCTCAAGAATTATGGTAGGTACCTGTTATTTGTTTGATCGTTTAGTTAAAATGTAATTGCATAGTGTGATGGAGCTGGCTTGGGACTGGTATTTAAAATGTGGGAATTGTGTTTCTGCTTTTGGCTTATGTTTCCATCGAGGTTTGAGGCTTCTTTTTCCACCTGAAACTGAACAGTGGTAAAGTTGAGATTGCCAGAGCACTAACACAGAATTGCCACTGCTGAGAAATCAGATGATGAAAAGGCAATTGTAATAGTATTTGTGAAAAACACCAACCAGAAGCCTGGTAGATTTTGGATTTATATATTGCTTCCATACTGAAGGACTGGAGGGATTACTGTAGCAAAATTTATTGTTTCTAACTTTTCGACATTTAGATCTTATTTTTGTTGTGTAAAGGAAGTTCCTACGAAGGAGCAAAGAATTCATACTGTTAAGATACTGGATGATGGAGACAGTTCTGAGCTGATGTGGCTGACGTTTTGGTTTTTTTTTAAATATATTCAAATGATTTAAGTGTTAAGAGAAAGACATCTGGGTGTTCTGCCAGCAAGACTCATCTATGCAGAATTCCTCTAAAAGTCAGAGACCCTGGAGTTCTCTAGTTCTTTGAGACTTTCTTTTTTTTCTATACTTATCCCTTGAAATGAAGATGGGAAGTTTTCAGAAGGAGAGAATCTTTAAAATACAGAAATTAATGGCTCATAAAGGAGAGTCAAGTACTTCTACTCCTTACACTGTGGTGTGTGCACTGACAATTCACATCTGAAACATAAATTATTCCTCAGAATAATCAGAATGCGAGTAAGATCAGGGAAGAAAAAACAAGACGTGGAAATAGAAGTTTGACATATCACAGAAACAAAGTTTTCAGCACTGCTGTATGCTGTCGAAGAACAAAAAGAAACATTCTTCTTTTCCTCATCTTTCTTTCTTAGGATTTCTCTTAAATCTGTATGGTTCTGCGTATTTGAGAAACATTTACCAGTTGCTTTTCATGTACATCTTTGTTACATTTTCTAATGACTTTCCTTGCATTGTGTATAAAGCCCTTTAAATAGACTCTTGGCTCCTGGTGGCCTATGTAGTTCTAAATAAACAATACAGCTGCTCTCTCATTATGTTCACTTGAATCCTTTGGACTTTTCAGTTCTTCTCTGTGCCAAGATTATGCCCATGTTGTTCATCTAGGCCACTACAGGAAACTAAAATCCTTATCCCATTGTATATTTGATGGTAACAAAGTTACTTGTGACTGAGTATACTGCTTCCTTATTCTGAGTGGTTCTTTTTTTCTGAAGGTGAACTATATGCTTTAAACCTTTAGAATTCTAATTATGGGTTTCGTTGCTGTAAGTACAGTCATTTCTATGGCAGTTGATGTTGATCTTTACAGAACTTTTCCTCTATTTCCTTCTCTTTCTTTGAATTAATTGCATGTGTACCTCTTCTCCATGCCCACTGTGTATATGTGTTCCAGTGTATATTCCTGGTCTCAGGTATAAAAGCCACCTTACAATTTGTGATGACCCTGGTGACTTACTTCTGGGTCCTGAATAAGAACATAGCTGCATGAAATATCCGAACAGGAGAATGTAGGCCAAACCCAATGCAGTAAACACATCTTTCCGTTGAGTCTGAGAGAAGCCCAAAGCTACTCAACGTGTGGTACATCTTGGCCTTCTTGACATCTGCAGTAAAGTGATTCTGGGTGGCTACCAAAAATGAGATTGAGTGATAATCATTTCCATTGGTGTTAATGGGAATCTGACATGTCAACTTTCAAGTATATAAAAGTATTTTTTCATGCAAATAACACATATGGTAATACAGGGCACTGCTGGGAGTGCTGCTGATACCTGAGTTCTAGATAGGTATTTGTTGTTCATGAAGAAGGAATAATTTGCTGTATGTTTTACTGCAGGGTTCTCTCCCATGTAACATTGACTTCACTACTGCTGCTAGAACTTGTATCTTGTAGATGAAGAAGTTAGTATACAGTCATCATTTTCAGAGTTACTTAACATAAATGAATAATTACAGTATTGTAGTATACTTCTATGGTTTGATTTGTAGTTTTTTAAATGTTCACCCTTGTTAGAAAAAGTGTATTTACATTTGCATTATCACTGTAGTAGAGGCCTATCTGACAACTCAATAGGTGCATTGATATTGTCAACTGACATGGCACAAATAAGAATCGCTGGGATCCTTTGTGGGTCCAGGGCCACATCTTCACTTTGTCTCCCAGTTGGCCTAGGAGGTTGCACCAGCTGCTGGTCCTGGGTACCCACCAATGAGTCAGCTGCTGGGGACCTTGCATCTACATTGTATCTGGGGTACTCTGGTTGTTGTTGTGGTGCACAACTGCAGGAGAGAATCTACAAGATCATGAATTGTGTGCTCAAGGCCTTAAATGTTGATGCCAGACGAGTTTTCACCATCAGCACATTAAATTACTAGTGCAAATGCACTTAGTGGATTAAAATATGATCAGAAAGAATGTCTGGCCCAAAACACTCATAATGTATGTGTGAAACAAAGGACAGCAAATGATCAGAGAAGTAGGCTACAGAGTACAAGGGAAAACGAGGAAACATTGATCAGACAGCAGGAGTAGATTTCTTTTGAAATCAAGAATCAAGACTTCTATTTGTTCTCAAAGTCTGACATTCTCACAATATTAGATATCTGAAGAGCTTCTTCAGAACTGCTAAGACTATCCATGACTGGCATTCTGTCTTACAGGTCTGTATCTGACTACTAGGTAACTGGAGCCTACAAACACCGATGTCTTGTAACTTGTGAACATGGACTGCCTCAGACCAGCCTCCGTATCTGAAAACCAGAAAGTCCCAAACCATCCCAGGGTTTCCAGCTCTGGACTCCCTGTAAAGGAGCTCCTGGTTTGAGCTAAGATATCTGAGGCTTCATGGTTCCTTGATGAGGAGCTAGAAGTTGGGTCCTGAAGAGTCCAGCCTCATAACGGGTTGAACACTGGTTCTGGTATTTTGTTAGGAAAGACATGGGCAACAAAGAGCGAGTATGATTGGCAGTCTAGACCGTGTTCAGTGATCCCAGAGAACGAAGTAGGACCAAGGGTGACTATTGTAGTTTTAAGCCAGGAAAGACTGTAATAGACATGTATGGCAAGGAACAGGAACGAGGGGCAGCAGAGCCCTAAGGAAGAATAAGGGCTGATGTGTATGGGTGAGAGGAGGGACTGAGAGACCGATGCCATCTTGGCAGGTGAGAAAGAAGAAACTGACCTCGTTGGATTTTGATTTACTTCCTTTTGGAAGAAAACAGTGCAGTTGTGTTTGGGGAGAGAACTGCGGGTATGCAGGAATTAACTAAAGGTAGAAAATACTTAACTGCAAAGGGATTTTCTGTTCTGTTTGAAAAGATGTTAGGAAAGTGTCAGAACTAAAGAAATAAAACAAATCTGCAGTGGAACATGCTGTCAGCTCTTGGGATTTGTTATACAGGTGTTATGAAGTGTGAAAGCAGGAGTGGAGAAAGGTACTGGAATCTGCAACAGCATTTATCTCAGTGAGAGAGGAAACCAGAGTTATAAAACTGGAGGAGAGCAAGTGTGGTATTAACAGATGTTAGAAATCTTTTGCTTTACTGGGACTTGTTTTCTGGGGTGGAGATACATGCGTCAAAGAAGGATCAAATTTTTCATAGCTAGTTAAAAATATTTTTTATTAAAGCTAATGCTGTAACTCATTGATGTAGCATGCACTTAACATGAAGCAAATGATGACAGTGGTCCCTGATGGATTTACTTCATAGAGGAATGAAAACATGCTTGGGTATTTATTGTTCATTTTGTTGGCTGATTTTGGGTTTTGTGCTATGGTGAAGGTTGGGAAGGTTGGGATGTATCAGTATGTGAGTTTATCTCTCCCTTGTCATTTAAAGTCTTTTGCAAGAAAGAGATTTATAGCAATACTTAAGTAAATATTATTAAAGTCTGGATTAATCTGCTTAACATCTTCACTCAGCAGTGGTTTAGCTGTGATAGTCTTAAAGACGGTAAGCAATACAAAGTTTTCAGTCATGGGTGACTCTTTTGAGATTAACATGGGAAAAGAAGTCAGGCTTTTGGCACATGAACCCTATTGTCAGTTCTGTTAATCTCTTTTTCATGTTGGCAGCATGTTTTTGATTCAGATCCAAGTAGTTGAAACATAACCTGGTTTATTTCATAGTAGCTGTCACATAATAAATAGTTCAGGTGTGTTTTGCTGCAATCTTACACTGATAAATCTAGGAAAAGCCAGCAGGTAAATTAACAGGAACTATTGTTAGAGCTAAAATACAACCTTTGGTTCCAGTCAGGCATGGATTTATTGATGCAGAAGGGGATCTAAGCATGGCATGGCCCTCTTTCCTCCAGTCTCCCCAGTCAGTATTTCAGATGCAGAGCTCATACATGACAAGATGAAATCACAGCTCTACAGCTGGCTGGCTGTGCCCTCTTCCCATTTGGATCAGTAGTGAATTTCTGTCAGCCTTCAAAAAACTTGCCTCTTCTTCTTATATTTTTTTTTTTTTTTTTTTTTTACAGTGATGCTACAAAATATCCCATCAGTGAGGTCTGGGTAGGGAATGTGAAAGCTCCTTTCCCATACGGTGCATTCAGCCAGTAAGACAATTTGGATTAAGACTGCATTAAAGGTCTTAATTTCCTTTGGCTAATACGCAGTGCAACTAAATGCATATTTTTGAGAGACTGCATCTGTTGCTTTATAGAGAAAGCTGCTTGACACAGTGTTAATTTATTAAAAAGAAAGACCAGACATTAATTGCTAGATCTTTAATAAATGCAGACCAAAGATCTTCCTTCCTCTAGTAAGAGAAAGAAGCTTCAATCTGTGGAAGTTCATATAGTGCCTGAAAGATTGGTGAACATCCTGGCTAAGGTTACAAGGAGACAGACGGGATGGCCAGAAAACTCTGTGTGGACTTCCCCTGGGGCTGGCCCTGGGAAGTTGTGGCACCTCTCCCTGTCTACCCCAAAGGGATGACTGTACTGCCCTGACGAGGGACATGCAAAGGTCATAATTTTATCCTTAGTTATGAGTGAGAAAAATGCAGCAGAGAACGTGGTCTTGGGCTGGTTGATATTTATAATAATCTGTATTGGTTTAATGGCCTGAAAATAGCATGCTTGCCTTCAATTTAAGATGAGTTGGCCAGTGTAGAAGTTGGTTTAGAGAAGTGTTATCTCCAGCAGGCAAAATGGAACTACACCAATGCTGCAAATCCAGCCTGCTGCTTATGCCTGAGCTCTTACAAGCAGATCATCTTGAGGTAAAGAGGAGATAAAACATAACTTCTCAGTGCAAGTAGCAGGATGGAGATCTAGACTTCCTTGAGTAAAGGTGATTGTAATCTGTGAGCTAAGTTAAATTTTAAAGTTTTGTATGTATCCTGTATTTTAGGCACATGCCCTGTTTTCTAATTATGTTCTGCCAATAGGCATAGACTTTTTTGAATGCAACAGTAACTGATTTGTGGATGCTCAGTGGTTACCTGGATAATAGCCAGCCCTGTGCTTCTTTTGGTACATTAGCCATGGGAATCATATACTGATGTTTGGTTTTTGCAGTGTGCTTTGAAATACCAATGTGTAAAGCCAGGTCCTTTTGGATGTTGCATTTCCTTAGCCCTCAGTAGACCCACACCCAGCTATTGTCACATGTACTGGGGAAAAATTGATTCTTGACTGAACATTAACCTGGTCAGTGTAATTCTGTCCTGCCTGGGTAGTCCCCATAAGCCATTTATGGAAGAATTTCTGATGTGGACAGAACAAGTTTTCCAGAAAAAAGGAGAAAGGTATCAGAGTACCACAATGTTGCAAAAGTCGTATGCTTGGGTGAAATACCAACCTCTGCAGAGATGGAAATGTACGTATATGTGAGGTATATGTATGCTCCAGCTTACTTCCTTATAGGTAGGTTTTTTAACAACTGAAATCCTTCACTTTGGAAAGATCTGAAATCTTTTTGAATACCATTTGGGATGAAATACATATTTCTTCAAAAGTTTGAGAGCCTCATTACTGACCTGTGATTGCTGTTCTTCAGGAACTTTTGTGTGGTTGTCAAAGGAAGTTGTCACATTTGCAATAGTCAACCTATGGCTCATTTGTGTCTTACTTTAAGAGAAAACCCCTTCATCATCTCTCAGCATTAATAAAAAATGGTGACTTTTTCAGACTGTATTAGAAATCACAGCTTTTGTTCAGGCTAACTATATGAGATAAAACCCTTCCAAAAGCATTCAAGTTTCAGTTAGTGAAATGTGACAGTTAAATAAGATCAGGGATTTCTTCTTTGGCTGCAAGTATGACTAAACTATTTCTATCAATGATTATTAGAGTATTTTCTATAAAGAAAATGGGTTTGCACATTGATATTTTAGATATCTGTCTAGTTTTACATTTTATATTTTCTTTGTTACAGATATCATAATAATTATCAATATGAGTACAGTTCATAAGGCTCTGTATTACCTCTGTGTACTATTACAGTCTGCGATAGTACTATAATGTCACATCAGCTTTGCTTCCAACAAAATGAATGAATATTTTGCTCTAGCTAACATGAGCCAATGTTGTTGAGGTTAAGACTGCTGCCACTGACTAACCCAGTGAAAGCAGCATTTTGATTTTTTTTTGTGTTGTACTGGGATGAAGGCCAGTTGGCCTCTAAAGATAGTTCCCATAGCTACTGTCCCACAGAGAAAGAAAATGCTGCCACAGCATTTTTCCTTTGGACCTTTATAGTTTTTATGCAAGCTGTCAAGACAATTAATTTTCGTCAGATGTATTGGTAATTAGCTGGTGAAAGCAGGGGCACATGGGTGGGTCTGTATGATGAAGAAGAACATTAAACTAAGTAAAACATCAAGAGATTTCTTTATGTACACAATATGAATGCATTTGAGATTTATAAAATCCCATTACTGCAGCATCTGATATACTAGAATGTAATCTATGCTTAAAAGACAGGGTCCTGAAACCGCACAACTGTATTTCTGAGAATAAGCAAGCCTGGCATTGACTTTCAGTGTTGCTTCGCATAGAATGTTGTGATCTAGATTTTAATTCCTCTAAAAAATGAAATGAAAAAAAAATATAAATCCCTACCTTTCAAAAAAGCTCTCAAACTTTCACTGGTTTACAATAAAAACGATTTTTGTGTGCCTCGTTTGCATAGAAGAGCATAAAAGGGCAGTAAATACCACAGCAGTATGTTGTGTATAAGCAAGCACTGAGTATGAGATGATTTCTGGAGGTTGGCATGGGTAGTGTCTTCATTTCACTCTGCAGTAAGGTTTCACATCATGCTGTTTTGAAGGTGAGTCTGGTTCTGGGAGTCATTAACATGTGGTTGTATTACCAGCCCAAACTGCACATTTCCTGTAGATTGCTGAGGCAGAAATAAGTATTTGAGTACTCAGATCGTAATACTTGAGCAATTTGTGTGAATTTATGACACCTTTTCTCATTCTTTCTATGTAAAATAATGGAAGGGGCTCTGTCTGCTCTGTGTAGTTACGGATCCAGCTGCTGTTACTGCACTCCCAGCCAGCTTCCATTCTCTAACATCTTCACAGATTTTGATGTCAGCTCTCACTCCCCAGTTTTGTCCTCTTCTGTGATGTCAAGGAACAGTATGCAGGCATTACCAAGTGGCTTTGATCGTAGTCATTGACTTGGGGGGTCAAACCAAGTTTGCTTAGGGCAGCTGTGACCAGAACACGTGTATTAGAATTGATGAAAACTTGTTGGCTTCAGCAGTGTAAAAGTACCAGTGAAAAAGCAGTGTGCTTTGGTGAACTAGAGAAAGAAAGGATGTGGAGGAAATAAGATAGAGGTGTAGAGAGGATGGGCATTAAGGGGTACAGTTAAATAAATGAAAACATGGCTCTGCCCTTTAGTGTAGCCATTTGATGGTTAACCAGTGAACTCCTGGGGAATCCTCTAACCATCGAGGAAGGAGCAGACTTACAGCCTCAAATTGAAAAACTCCAGCTTGAGCATGATCGTGGCTGGAGGCCTCTACCTAAGATGAGATAAAACTCCAAAGGCTCAGAGGGGTATTTTGCTTTGTGGCGGTTGAGAGCATTTTCTTCCTCTGTAGTAAAACTCTACCTGTCTGATTTTCTGGCTGGCCAGCTGAGCATTAACAAGTCATTGTGTGTGTCCGAGGCTACCCGCACTATAGCTGCAAGGGTCGCAGGCTCTCAGGAGGTGTCAGAGTGTTGGGACAGGCATTAAGAGCCCAGCTGGAGGATTGTGGCTAGGGCTGCAGGAATGTCCTGCAGATCCCCTGCAGCTGCCATTGAGTGCCCAAATGGTCCCAGGGGCATAGGAAGTGGGGCTGAGCCCTGCCACTGCCAATCTGCCAAGGGCTAGCCAACCCCAGCCTGAAGTAGCTTCTAAACCCTGCTATCTCTAGCTGTAGCTATCCCACTCCATCACTGTCTTTCTCTTAAAAATCTGGGCAAGTTATTTGTCTGGGATAACTCAGCTGATTAAATACATGTCAGTGGATATGGGCCAACTGAAACCAGCCATTTGGCTGCCTGTTTGAAGCATTAAATTACTGCCTTTTATGATTGGCATAGTTTTCTAGTATTTTTTAAGTACTTTTCTTCATTCATATGTTTGATGATCTGAGGTACTTGTTTACTTACATTTTCCTCATAAAAGAAAAGTTGACTGATGTTATCGCCGGGAATGCTTTAAAAGATACCACTGTTTTTTAAGAGAATACTTCTTTGGGAGAAATCTTTATATTATGGGGGAAAATGGAAATTACTCAGTATCTATCTAGAAAATAGTTTTCTCTGTCCCTTGCAGTTCTGAGAGATTGGAAGCTTTGTATTTTTCAAGTAAAGGTTTAGTTTTTATAGGTGCATACAGAATTGCTGTCTGTCAGTAGGTAAAGTCTTTCATAATGTTTAACAAGACAGTAGTGGGGGAACTACCTGCTGCTAGACCCTCTGTACCTTGTGAGTTTATCTTTTCCTGCATCTGAGATTGTGACAAAAGCATGAGCATGATAACTAAAATTATGCTAAATTTAGCAAGTAGCTGTGTAATCATCTAATGCACTAGGGCATTGTATTGATGCCTAGTTGAGAACTTTGTAGGCTGAAGCCAGCAAGGAACTGCTAGTGCGAAGCCGTATCTTCATGGCCAGAGCCATCAGCAGGACAAACCAGACCTCTGTGTCTTGGTCATGCATTCTCACTGACAGAGTGGGAATGAGTTTAATGAAGAGCTGAATATGTGGGTATTTTGTGCAGACTAAAATCCTAGCATTTCATTTCCATGTAAAATTAGATAACAGCTTTCAGTGTCAACTGTGAAAACTGTTTTTACGTGTTTTTACGTGTTTACACGTGATGTGTAGTAATGAGCAGGTACTGGTTTTATAGTAAAGAATAATACACAATCCAGAAACATATGGGTTTTTTCTGCTTCACTGGAAAAAATCCTTAACATGTCTTCTAGGAAACCTCCAAATGACAGACAAAACTAATTAAGACAATATGTTGTTAAGAAAAATATGTCAACATGGAAGTATCTTAGCGTATCGAAAACCACTTGTTGTTGCAGCATGATGGAAAGGGAGAAGCTATGCTGTTCTGCTTTGGGGACTTTCAGAATGGAAAGTGAACAACGCAAACGTCTCTTAGATGTTGATCCTCTGAGTTTGGAAAAGCTCTGAACACCTCTATAGCAATTTAGGCAATTAATAGCATATATTCTGTGTATAAAAATACTTTCAGTTCTTTTTGCACTCTTGTAAAATGCTGTTAAGAGCCACTGTTACAATTTTGCTAATGAGCCCTGGGTGTGGAGGAGATTGTTTCTGTTGGTTTTGTCTAAGAAAGCTGGGAATTACTGGTGGATGTTTGAGTTGGTGCTTACTGCAGACCCATTCTGATCCTTTGAATTTAAGGTAAATATGTATCTTAGATTTAAGCAGCGAAAATTCGAAATGCCCATGTGTGTATTTTCTTTCAGCTGTTTTGATCTCATAGGGACTAAAGTATGGCCATATAATGACACAGGAGATTTACCTACAAAGTTTATCACCAATTTTGGATATGGCCATTTTTCTTACTCTATTAACATGGGTACTTAAAGTGTGGTTCTAATTTTATGATCTCTAATATCAAGGTAGCTTAAAATCAAAATTTGGATCACTTAATTGGCAAATGCGCTTTACTGGATTTCTTTTCTTGTTGCAGCTTTTGACTGGAATTAAATTTTGAAATAATCAATACCTTGATTTGAAAGGGACTTTTTCCTGATTCTGTAAATGAGGTAATACTTGTGGTGATGCTGTGTGAGCATTGTGTGTGAGTTATATTTTGCTTCTTACCAAAGGTGATGTAGCTGACTCAGGTGATGACTATCGTAAGTCATTTCAGAGCACAGTTCATTACCCAGATTCTCTGTGCTGTGAAAAATGGCAAGTGGCTTTATTCAAACATCAAATTGGATTCAAAACATGCTATTTGTTGTGGAAGCCAGAAAAATACATGTTTGCCTAAGTGTCTTGTTGAAATTCAAAATGCTGAAAATCCTTTTATTTTAATACTTCAGACAGTTAATATTTTAAGTATTTATTAATATACATTTAATATGTTTGGAAATGCCTGAATGCCAACACATCATAATCCTTACTCAGATGTATCTTTTAAATTACTTGGTTTGTTTGCTAAAGTTGAACTTCCATTGAAGTTGATGCCATTTGAGCTTTGAGAAGCAGATCTGCCTGATGTCTTTTGGGAAAATGCTTTAAAATGCACCAAGAGGGTATAGTTTGACTGGGGTTTCTTGAAGGTGTTTGTTTCCCTGATTTAGATTTTAAACAAAAAACAGCTGTTTTTTACATTGTGTTTACTTGTAAAAAGATGGAAGCACGCTTTTTTGTATGATTCTATGATAGGATTCTCAGTCACAGCACTAATAGTTGGAAAACGATTAAGTAGCATTTCTGGCCCAACTTTATTGAGCTGTACTAGCTGTACCTAAGTTTCATCTGATAAAATTTTTCCATTTGATAGTCAGAGAGTGAGTTTTAAAGGTCTTGTACTGAAGCAAGTTTAATGTGAGGTTTTTTTAACTGGGATCAGTAAAACAACTTCAACAGCACAGGTGAATCTTGTGCCCATTGTTATTCAGTCTTCTGTGTTTCATTCTTAGGCAACCACTGAGGTTGTGATTTGACTGTGTCTGAACTTAAATGGCTTCATAAATACACATGAAAATAGTGTCATTCCTCCACTAATATGTCTGATGTGCTCTGGATTACATTGTCAGTGCTGTTAAGTGTTAGACTGGTATAATACATGTTAAAACTGTCATTGATAGTGTAGTTTCTCCGTCTCTGTTTGAACATGTTGGAAAAAATTTTGCATGTATTACCATATGCACTGTCCTTTGTTTAAAGTAACAATTAGAATTTCTGTATCAAAATTAATCTATGCATGCCAGCCATTGTTTCATTCAGTACAAATAACGCTCTGACTAGCTCTCTCAGCCTGGGCTGGGGTCCCTGTAGATCTACGTCCTTTCAAAAGCAAGTCTTTTCTTCTCTTTTAGGTCTGCAAAGACAAGGAAGCTTGAGTTTGAGGTTCCAGTTAATCATCTAACTTGTCAAAACTTGTCATCAGCCAGAGGACACTGCCTTTGACTTTTTCTAGTCTTTTTTGTAGACGGAGTGATAGAAGAAACAGTTCCATGTTAATGATAGAATTAATTTTATTGTTCCAGAGCTTCATGAGTGTGAATTTGTGTGTTGAGTTACTGAAGGATAATTCAAAGTGACTTTCAACAAACAGGTTTGGTTTGGTTTGGCTATTTTTTTTTCTTTCTGGCATAGTGAGATGTGCTTAGAGAACATTATTTTGTTCAAGGCATACTGAAGCATGTTCCCTAGCGTGGGGGAGGACTGAGGGAAGCCCAGGAAATATTTTCAAGGAAATTTATTGTGATACCACTTTAAATAAAAAAAAAAAAAATCCTCGTTACTAGCCTTACTCTTCTTTCTCTTCACAAATCTAGTAGGTTACTGAAGTTCACAAAGAGCTTTATAGAAAAGTCTGAGTTACCTTCTCTCTCCAGATCTTTGCAGTCAATGATCAGGATCACCTTCTGAATCTGAAAACCAAGTGGCAACTATTGCCAATTGGTACATCCAAAATACATTTTATGTAGACATTTGAGAAATGCTCTTGCAAAATAATTATTTCATTTATTTTATCTGTCACTTGCTGGGAGTCCAATTGGAAGGCGCCTCCAGGGTCTGTATTGCTGTGAGTGGCATATTTGTGCCAGTGGCTGTTTGCAGGTGGCCCAAGAACCAACTGTTGCACATCATTAAATGACCTGTGGCTCATTAAAGTACAAATTATCCGATTTACATTTATACCAAAAGCAGATAATTTTACAAAAGGTGATCTTGGCAGTTTGTCTCAAATGTCCTGTACTTTCAGAATTATGAAAATGGATGGATATCTGAAATTATTTTCATAATAGGTTTAATATTTTTCAGCACAACTATAAATTAAAATGCTTGAATTGATGCTTCTAATAATAGAGATTATGGATATGCACATGTAAAATAGCTATGTTATAAAATTGACAAATATTTAATGTCTTTCAGCATATATGCTCAGTATTAATTATTCAATTGTATGCTTCAAACCATATTTCTGACTTTTTAGTAACATTTATTTCCCCTCATATTTGTTGTTTCAAAGCGTATGAAAAAAACCCTTACTTATCTTGTGTACGTTAATTTAGTTTTTAACTCCACTCCCTTTGCTATTTTCTTCTTGGTCACCTATCGCCTCCTGTGTGTGGCTTCTAAACACTGTATCACAGATTGGAAATTTAGAAGTACAAATGCAGAAGCTATGTGGTTTATATGTGTGTGTTTTCCCTTTTATAGGAAACACGTGTATATACATATATATAGAATCATAGAATAGTTAGGGTTGGAAAGGATGGTAAACTAGTTTCACCTGTACTTTGACCCATTCTGATGATTTCTTGAGTATGAAGTACTCTGCATTACTGATCTCTAATCCTAGTACCCAATGAATGCTCAGTCTGGAGGTGCACAGTTAATACCCATGGCAATCAGTGCTGCTGTTCTGCTGCAACCCAAAGTTATATATAGGATTTCACTGTTCAGGTTATTTGATTTCCCATAAAATGATGTGAAAAAAATTTCACTCATCTCTCAGGTGAGCTGGCAGATGAAAACAAAGATGGGTTGGAACACAAAATGCTACTTCAGGGACCTGATCTGGGTTTCATCTGCCTCTGGCCTTAAAATGGAGACAGTCCCCAGCGGAACAGTACTTCTGAGTCTTCATATATTAGTAGTATTCTTGAGGGTGCAAAATGAAATTACAGGAAACAACAACAGAAAAAGCTTAAGCAGTAAAGAAAAGGACTCTTTCTGAACAACTTTGATTCTCTTCTGTATTTTCGTTTGCATGAAAGATCATTGCAGATTTGCTAGCGATTTGTGCCAGGATAGTTAGGTATGGAACAGTTGCATAAAATATTAAAAAATAAGGGAGAGAGTAGTCCAGGGAGTGAAACAGAATAAAATCAGTTTGACTTCGTTCCTTGTCTGCAAAAAAGAGATGCTTTCTCCAAGGTATTTTAATGTTCAATTAGAGCAGGACATGAGTGACAACTGGAAGCTTACAGAGTGCGCAATTAACACAGCTTGGAGAGAAAAAAGACAGAGTACGTGCAGCCTGTTAAGAATAGAAGTCCTCATGCTGTGGTCTTACTGGATGAATAAAACCATATCGCAGTATGTAACATCCCCTCCAAAACCTGAGATTGCAAGTAATACCAGGAATGTGTCATGATGATCTGGGAACAGAGAAGTGGAAAACAGAGGTGAGAAGTCAACTGGTAATGAAGCAAAATCAGGTATCTTCTTTGAATTGTAAGAGCAAAACTGAAAAGCTTTGTAGAGAGGAGGGAGGAAAATATACCTATATATTCTCACAACCAGACAAGAGATGAATATATCGGGCAGAGAAGAAGGAAAGCTAGTTGTGAAGAAAGCAGTGTGACCTAAGAGTTTGGTTGTGATTAGTGTCCAAATTGTGTTGGGCTTAGTGTCCAAAACAATGTATTTGGGTTTTGCCTTACATCCCATTTTAGTTGGATTGTACATTTTATCTTTGTTTTTGTTTTTATTTTGTGAAGAAATCTGTCTTTTTATTTCCATAGAAATACAAGAGATGGCTTAGTGGTGTGTTTCTGGGATTTCTGGTTTACAGGCCCGATTGCCTGCATCCTTCATCACCCTCTTGCATACTTGTGGAGTTTCAGAAGGTGGTAATTTTCTAATGGGATGTGGAATCAGCACTTTGCATGAATGTTACCCATGGAATTTAAGAGCAATTAGGATTAGGATTAAGAAAAAAATCTTCTGATACTGGTGGAAGGAATAGACACTGTAAAAAGTAATAGCAGTAGCAGTCTGCTGCCATTTCTTGCTGTTAGTTTATGTCTAAGTAATTTTGGTTATGAAAAAATATTGGCATGATTTTCAGCCTTGTGTGAAACAAGGGTTCTGACTTAATTTTCGTAGAGGACAATGATGCGAATTTCAACTGGTACCCTCTCAGACAGCCTCAGGGGATAAGATTGAAGGAGTGAGAATTCTTTCATGCTTTGATGCATTGGTTGGGAAAGTTACACTCCTGTTAAGGGTGATGCATTTCATGTTAATAAACAAAGATCGTTAACTGAAGACTGAAGTGCTGCCAATCCTGAATCTTCCATAAGCAATAAATTCTCATTAAAAATCCTTTAGGGAAATGCATATCCTTTCAAAAGAATTTACACAGCACATCATCTACATGTGACAAATCTCCAGAGAAAAAATATATATGAGCTACCAGTGACTGGGGATTTGTTAGCTCAACTGCCAAGTCCTCTGCAAAAAGAAGACCTTGTTTGCTTATTTCTTCTTTTGTTTTTCATTTTTCAAGGTCGTCTTAAGTCCAGGCTTAGTGAAAAAAAAAGAAAAAAGAATTCACTTTTGCTAGAAATGGGTGAGTGGGTTCAGGATTCACAGCTAGTTCTGTTTGGGTCACAATCCAGAGAATTCTTCATGTATCAGGAGATATCTTCTGGGTTCCAAATATTTATTTAAAAAAAAAAACCCAAAACTAACACCAGTAAGCAATGCAATAATAATAATATGAATCTGTATGCTGTAAGGATTTGGTACTTCAAACCATACAGAATACCCCAAACAGAAATGGCAGGACCGAGACGTCATCTAGTCTAGAGGACGGCTTGACCCAGTTTAAAATTAAACAGCAAAACACCAAGTAAGAAGTTAAACACTCACAAGCCAAAAGACCCTGCTATCAGCAGTTAAACTGGAGAGCAGCAAGTACACTTGCACTAATGGCAATGCAGTGCACAACCTACAACAGTAGGCTGGTTTTAAATCTGGAGTGGAGTGGAGTAGAAGTGCTGAATAACATGCTGAAGAAAGTCAAGAGGTGAAAGGTACACTTAAACACAGTGGTTTCTTTTTAGTCCTTGCTCTGTCTCTTCTTTCTTGAATTTGCTTAAAAAAAAATAATAATCTTCGGATGGCTGTTTAGGCAGAGTGGCTGTATTCATCTCTGCTGTTGCTTTCAAGTTCACCAAGTCACAAATAAAAGTCTGACTCTTTTGGAAGTGGCATCTGCTTTAGCAATGACTTCCATGTGCTGGGACTGATGTGTTGCCAGGCCCCTGTCAGCACCACTGAACAGCCAGATGTCACTGTCTTTGGTACTTCCAGCAGTGAGAGGAGGTGTATTTGGGGATGAGGACCAAAAAGAAGCATCTTGGGGGCATGTGAAATGAGGAGTGGTGGTTGTGTGTGTTGGAAATAAGGGGAGGTAAAAGCTGTTGACTTAAACTGTTGTCTTTCTGCCATGGGCCAAACTGTCATGTAGCAATGATCCTTTGCGTCTCTCATTATCCACTTTGACCCCAGCTGTGCTTTCAAGCTAAACTGGGAGGCTTTTAGCAACATGTCTTACTGTCTTATTGTCCCATTTCAAGAAGTGGAGCTCCTGGATGATATACTCTGACCAGAGGATCATGTGAACTAGTGGTGTACAGGAAGGGAAAGGTGATAGCGTCAAATTTGCTTTCCACACTCACCTGTACTGGAGAAGGTAAGAAGAGTGATGTTGCGGCTCTGAGGGTGCTGTCAAAAAGCAGATAAACACTAACATTTTGGTTTGATTAGAAAAGTGCAACATGTAGGCCTGGTACTGTGAAAGAATTCTCTGAAATAAATTTGGTACCATTTTAGATCATTTAGGGCTTTCATTAAGCAGATGCTTTCATTTGTGTAAGATATCTTAAAGTAGCACCTGAAAAGAAGAGCAAGCGGTCATTCTCATAGTAAAGGATGAGGATCTGTTTGCAACACCTGTCTGTTATATTTTAAAGCTTCTTTTGCTGAATTAATGTTCCAAATTGCTTTCTATTAGCCTTTTTCTTCTATTTTTCCTGTTTGAACACTGAGATTTTTTGTGATAAGTCTTTGAGAACTTGGCAGCTTACCTAATTGCAGAAATTCTCTCTTGCTTATTGGCAGAAATAATGCAGTGTTAAATACAAATATTACTGTTAGTGTAACATTGAAATTGATAACTCAGTCACTTATGTCAAGAATTTCCAAGCTACAACATTGTGAATTTGTCAAATTGCTTTTGCTAGGTATATTGTGGTGTGGATTGCAGAACAGAGACAATGAGGTTTATGGTTAATGTACCACTTCTCATAATAACAAATTCTGTGAGATAGATCCTGCACTCATTTATGTGTAGTAGTGTGTTTTAGTAGTTTCTGGGATAGATTCAATCAAAGGGTTTAAACAGGGGACAAATCTGCAGAATTTGGACCTACTAAAACCTTAACTATGCTTTTTGATAAATACAGGCTTTACGTAATGCATGAACTCTTTAATTTATAATGCAAAAACCTGTACTTTATTAAAGTTGATAGCCAGGTGTAAGTCCCTTGCCTCTTGCAGTTTACTGTTTTGTGTTTGGGCTGGTTTTGAAAATAAATCTTTAAGTATCTCTCACTACTCTCTGCAGACATTGGAAATTATTAGGAAAATGTTATTTTTTTCACTCAGTTTTCTGCTTCATAAAAAACCCAACCTTTACCCCATTCCTGCAGCCACCCCTCAGTTTCTTCTTCCACCTGGAATCTCAGCCCAAAAGAAAGGCTTCAGAGGAGTATATCTGAAAAAAAAAAAATTGCAGCCAAATGCATTATGTCATGAATAATGGTGAGATGTTCCAGAAGATTTGTTAAATGATTGCTTGGTATAATTCATAATTATCCTGATGATTTGGCATTGTGTCATACAGGCATTAATCTTTTATCCTACAACTGAATGTGTGTGTTGTGGGGAAGAAATCACTTTTTTACCTGTTTTTTTGTCTTTATGAAGAAACTGCATTGATTGTGCTGTTTGTTGCTGTCTCTGTATCTTGTCAAGTAACTGAAAGGGGGGTTGATGGCTCTATTTATTGTCATTCTAATCGTTAGCAGTTTCTGATGAATGCTATTTAAAGGTCTCTATTTTAAAAGCTTTTGCTCTTCACTTGGTGGCTTTTCTACATTACCAAGGTTAAAAACCATCTCAAATCTCCAGAGAGTTCAAGAGACCAACATTTTAAACTTTGTGTCTAGACCTCCCTATGTCTGATGCTGTGAGCCCAAATATATACAGAATTTGAGTGGTAGGCTGTGTTGTGGAGTCAACACTAATAGTGGAAGGAGGCTATTCCTTCCTTTTTAATGTTGGATTAACATTAAAAAAATAGATATATTAAAAAAATAGATATATTTGAAATGTTGTCTGAAGTAGCAGTAAATCATTAAAATGTGCAGACTTGCAGCCATAATTTCAGTGTTGAAAACAGTAAATATCAAGTAGGTAAAAAAGATTGCCAGTGTGAGAAAAGATGTTTTTGCATTGCCACCTGTCCCCATGCAGGTGCTTATGATAGGAAAGTTACCGTGCTCAAGTGCTCAGCTGACTTCGGCTGCTGTGCTGGTGCTGAGAGTGATTTGTCATGAAAGCAATCCCGTGGTCATTGTCATGGACTCATGGACACCTTTCCTTTTCTAATTTCTTTGCTATGGCTCTGCCATTAAAGAAAGGCAGCCTTTTTGCTTTTATAATGAAGGCTTTATTTCCACTATGTTTCTCTCTTGGCCTCCTTTCTGACCAGAGTATGTGACTCAGCCCAGTGTTCCTCTATGCTTTCTTCCATGGTATTTCTTTTGTATTTGGTGTCTTGTTTGGATGCTTCTGGAAAGTAACTAGATGCTCTTTTTTCGAACTTCTGCTTCAGATTACGTATACATTAAAATCCATTGGAAATTGGTGAGGAGCCTCTGGGGATTGCTCATACCTATTTTAGAGTATAGTTATAATTCTGTGGGGGTTTTTTTCCTTACTGTTAGTGTCACCTAAAGAAAACAGAGTTTAAGTAAGTTGCCACCTGTTTTGCTTGTCCAGATTTGAAAGTGTCATGTCTTACAGAAGTTTAATGTAAATTTTTTTTCTGTATGCTTATCTTTTATTACAAATAAGTTAGCAATACATAGGAGCCTGTGCCTCACTGGTGGCTTATCCAATCTATTTTGCTTCTGCTTTACAACAATAGTATTTCCATTATAAGTAACTCCAGTCTTTGCAATTATTGTAAAAATAAATAAAGCTTGTACTTCGCTCAGCTTTAAATTTGGAATGAGTATTTTTTTGCAAGATGGCTCTTTTATTGCCAGATCTTAGTTAAACCATTGTGACTCTAAAAGACCAGTTTCAAAAGGAGCACGACACTGACATGTGTAAAGCACCAAATGCATCTGTTGTTTATGATCTTCAGTAGGAAGGAAGGTTGCAGCATCACTGACCACTGCAATCACAGTAGGAGCTGGAGGAGGCAAATTAGTTCATTGCAGCCATTCCACCCTTGGCTTTTCCCCTGTCAGTTCTCATAAGCTTGACAGGGTCAAGCCTGGTCAGCATTCGGATAGGAAACCTCCCTGGGAAACCAGGAGTTGAAGGAAGCCAGGCTTGTGTCTTTCCACGCTGACTAGTGCCCTGCCCCTAGATCAGTTGTTAGCACCATGCTATGTTTAATCCATGTTTAATGGCTTTCAGTGGTGTTTTTTCTGGTTCATTTGAAAAACAATAACATGGCTACAAGTGGTGGTATGGGCGGGATGGGGAGTGGGGAAATGAAGAAGAGATAATTTTGGTAGGCAGTAACTCAGGGGTGGTTCCAAGGCGCAGTGGTTAGGGACACTTTGCAAATTCGCATTCTGAGTCTCTGTCATTTTTCTGTTTGCTTTTTCCATGTGTGAACAAAGTATTTATTCACCTTCTGACTCTCACAGAAGCAGTGTAGAGTGGGAAACGTAGTCTGAATTTCTCTGATCCCATTCATCAAACAAAAGACAAGTGGAAAAACAAATTAGTAACTTGGGAGCTGTCATACCTGTTAAATGTTGTCCACATTCAGTCCTTGTGTAGGAAAGTAATAATTAACTTAGGAAAAGGGAAACAGGAAAAGTTTGAAATCTTCTTGTGTCAATGTTGAAAATGCAAGAGCTGTCAATGCACACTGCCAGGTCGTGGGGCTGCTGTGTGTGATCAGGAAAGGAAAAGGCAGTGTCAGGGCTTGATAGAGCCCTTGTCTTCCCTGTAGATCATGGGGATTAAGGTTCGCTGAACCATTAAGTTAAGTTTTGGATGATGTTACAAAGACATTTTCTGTTCTTTTCGAGTTTTGTTTCTGCTCTTCATTAAAACAATACAATTATTTTTCTTCATTAAAACTGTGAAATTATTATTTAATCCTGAAAATATATACTGATTCTGTATGGCTGAGGTCTTGGCAACTGGATATAATTCAGGAATCTTTATTTCGTAACTTTATCCCCAAGCTATTTTAAGTAATACCTTTCTGTGTTAGATGGAGAAGCAAAGGCCTGTATCTCAGAGCTTTGGAATCTGATAATCCAAAATAAAAATTAAACTCTTATTTCAAATATTTGGCAGTTGAAGTTTGATGACAGAGTTTTTTTGTTTCGTTGTATTGATGTAAAATAACATTATGAAAATGAGAACTAATAAAAAGGGAATCTTTCACTCATCCAGTGTAGCTTCTACTGTGTTGTTTGATCTGAGGGTATCTGTTACCAGACCAGACACAGTACCAGCATTTGTTCAATATTATGTGGTAGGTGCAGGCTTGTGATTGCATCAACTTACCTACCTTTATCCCTATGGATTGGGAGAAGTCCAAGTAGCACAGTTTCACAGTGAAGCCCTAAGCTGTGTGTGTTAGCTGTCACTGTCATATGATACAGGGGGGGTTTTTGTGTGGTAGTTGAATGAGTTGAACTGATGGGGAGAATGAAGGATAAATTTTACTTTAAGGACAGTTCAGAATTTGCAGCATTATTCAGCACACTTATGTTTTCCTTGGACTAAATGGGTTTTCCTCGGACTAAATGGGTTTTCCTCAAACTGTTGTTTTTTATAACAAGCTACTGCAAGATCTACTGGTGATATTGAGACTTGAAATGTATCTTTCTTCCATCCACACAGTGACTACTTGTGTGCTTGGTTCCATCTGGAAAGGATATAATTGAATCCTTGTTTGGCTCCTTTAATTATCTCTTTGCAAAGTCCTTGGCTGGGAATTTTGCCGCTTACAATGCAAATATTCAAACTTAAGAGCATAAACTGTGCTTTCAAAGAGCGTTTTTGTAAATCTTTTATCATTTGGTGTTTTTTCAAAAGCGAACATGAGAACTCCTCAATGAACATGGCTTAATTTTTTAAATCCTCAGAGAAGAATTTGTTTTCTTGGAGGTTGTTGTTTCTAATTAACTTCGTTAATTAAGCATGTTATAGGGATGAATCATGCTTGATTAAAAATAAAGCTGTATAGCAACAAAGTAATGCTACTGATTTTTCCTATTTAAAAGGAAAGATTAAAAAACCACGGTTAACTTTGAAGCTGCATGTCAAATGTTCTTTGCATTTGAAACATCTGAAAAGCTAAAGCAGCTAAAAGCTTATTTTTGCAACTCAGTCATAGTAAAATGCTTATTCAGTTGTAACACCGTATTAAAATCTGAGAGCTGAGAATAGTTGCTGAAGGTGCTATCTTAATCAAAACTGACTGAGATGGTGGATAGTAACCAGCGGGTTTATTTGGTTGTGCTTAGACATGAAGGCGCTTGTTCTCTCTTGTCACGTATCTTATATGAAAACTTTCAACGCTGTAAATTGGTGTTAAATGCTGTTGGCTCATAACAGGATCCTGACCACATTTCTCACCCATTATACCGGCATATGTTTGTATAGAGGTAGTGGGAATGGCTCACTGCGGGTAATAGGCCAAGTGCATCACAAATGAAGCTCCCTGGAATGGGCTCAGAGATGACTGTTGTCCATAGGCATGCTGAGCCTCTGGCCTGCGTCCTGCCTAGATGAAGGTAACCATCTGCATGGGTCTGGCTGTGAGTGCACAGCTCCTTCACCTGGGGAATGGAGGCAGGAGGGAGAAGACATGCTGGGACCTATTTGAAGTGGAAGCACAGGGTTTGCTTGCCTCAAAGGTGACTTATTTTTAGACACTGTTGGAACAGATGGCTCTTCTGTATCCTCTATTGCAGATTTTTTTTCTCCTGTGTTAATCAGGTGTCTTTCTCATTTTCTGCTATTGAAAAGTGGTTCTTTTCCTAATCGCAGCAATGTTATAAACACAGTATGAGAATCCCAGGTTTTGCTTTCCTTCATTGGGGAAATTGCTAAGGAGGTCCTTTCTGAACCCCAAAAATCCTCCAGGATCCTCACCTGGAGAGAGAAGGCCTGGTGTTGGCAGGAGGAGCCCTCTTTGTGAATGGAGCTCAAATGAGATTTACTGAGATAAAATTCCAGGATTTTAGAAATGTGAAACTGATTCCGTATTGGAGGTAACACGAAGAGAGGAAAGTAGGAGTATTCCTCATGTAGGAGGAATAACGAAATAAATCTCTCCAGACCACTGGCAGGAGGTGCATGGAGGAGTGGTTTGCAGGGTTTATTTTTGTTTATTCCTCCCTCTCTCCTCCCCTCCATCTTTTCTCCTAAAATATCTTTAGGCATTTGTTTTGCAATTAAAAAGTCAAAACCCCCCTCAAAGAGTATACTTGCTTTTTCCACTAAAACATATTAGGGCACTGAAGCGGTACAAAATTGCAATGGGCTATTTCAAGCAGATGAACTAAATCCTTAAAATAGGATTAACCAATTTTATAATTTGCTTGTGATAGTATCTGAGCAGGGAAGGGGGAGAGCGGTACGTGTCTTTCAGAAGCTGTTTTAGGATACTTGGGTTAAGGCTGCACTAATGCCACTTCTCAATATTCAGTAATTTTTACCATGCGCAAAAAAGAATCTTGATATAGTGCTGGAGTAACACAAATACCACTTCTACAGGGCTGTGGCTGTATTGTCTTTAGGTTTTGCCAGTATTGAGTGGTTTCATCACTGTGTATGTTTACAGATCACAATATTAGCAATGCCTGGTATTGTGTGATAACCATATTTGCAGGGTGCCACCAGCCAGTTGCATGGGGAGTGTTGTGGGGGTGCACCAAGCATGTGAGGGCAGGTGACTGTTAAGGAGACTTAACTTAAATACCAGATCTGCTACTGAAATGAAGGGGAAGGACTGGTTTAGTGACCCAAGCATATGTTGAGCTATGGCAGAGTGACATGAATGCTGTCATTCCTGCATGAATTAGTCAGATGTGTGCAGGAAGGGGTCCTGAGAAATGGTTTAAAGGCTACTTTTCTTGCAAGATCAGGAATAAACTATTATAGAGCATTTAGCTTTTCACGCTGGGTGAGAGTAACCCAGTCAGTGACAGGAGTGGTTACAGAGCCTGGGGAGATCATCGGCCGCTGGGTTGTCCCTCAGCCACAGCTGGGGACCTTTGTAGGTCTCTGGGGGCCGTGATTTTCCAGCCCCTTTTCTGCTGTAGGAGCTGGAAGATGTGTCTGTGCACTTTCAAGACTCTGTACATCCCTGCAGTGGACAGCAGGAAGGTTTTTTTCCCTGATCTCACAGTGTCTCAGGAAGGCCAGGTAGCATGGCCAGTGGAATCATGGCTGGAGCAATGGTGAGCAGTGCGGGACTGGTCCTGCTGGCCCTCAAACAGCACAGCTGCAAAAGGACAGCTGGTGCTTGCCCACAGTCATGTCTCAGCAGGCCTGAGCCATTGGCATGCTTACATTTACCTTATACTGAGTAGTTGCCTGGGCAAAGATTTTACATATCCCAGGTACATATCCCAGGTACATGCCAGAATGTTGCACTGGGATGGTTCAGGTCTTTCTTTCCAATTAGACCATGTAGAATTTCTGGGCAAAACACCAGTAAATGGAAAATTTCAAACTTGTTAATAGATATATTCTGATTTAAAACCCGTTATGTTGGAAGTTTTCAAAGCTGATCATCTTCTGTAAATAATTTATTCATCTGCAAATTTATGTTTCATTGTGCACTGACAAATGGCTCTGACGTTTTTGCAGGGTGCTTTTCTGTCAAAAATACATACTCTTCTTTAAAAATAGCCTGCTTGAAAAAGTCTGCTTGTTTTTCTTAAATCCTTTCTAAATATGGTGGGTTACTTGAGTCCTGCTTGTTCTATAAAGTATTTTCTGCTTTGCTGAGCTTCCAGAGCAAATTCCCTTCTTCCTGTACCCTTCCTGCAGTGGTTGGTTCCTGCACCACCTTCCCCTGTCTAGGTTCTGCAGCTCGCAGACTTGGTACTGCTACATTTTCCTGCTCCGTGCACTGAAAATCTCTTTCGTTTTGTATGTATATTAAGCCCTACTTTCATTAATCTCTTACAACTTTTCAGGCAAAAGTGTGTTGTGATGGTCAAATCCTTAATTAAGCAAGGTAATTGTGACTTAAATCAAGCCAAACATTTGCATACAGATCTCTTATGAAAAAAGGCTAATTGAAGAAATATTCAGTAGTTGCAAAATGCAGCACAGTGTTTGGGAATAGAATAGATTTTTTAAATTTCATTTTTATGCGTACCTTTATTGATGATCTAACAGCCTTTTAGCTGGTGGCAGCGTAGTAAAATAAAGCTGATGTGCAAGGCCGTAGGAAAATAAATCACACGATCTGATTTGCACAGTCTGTTTCCATATGCCAGCGTGATGAGCTACTTTGTTTTTTGAATGGAGCAAATGATACTTGCGTCCAATTGATTTATTGACAGTTCTGTCAAACTGCCACAAAATGAAACAGTAACACAGCAGCTAAATATTGCAGAGAAACATGGTGAGGAGAGCAGGGTCTGCTGGGAGGGTTGCCTGAGTGATGTGTGGGAATGCTGCCCTGATAGGGATGTAGTGCGTTCTCTCTGCCAGTGAAAAATGAACTGCTATTCATATGCTTTTCTTTCCGTAGGGAGAAGCTGTCTGTGGCTCGGCTGCAGCAAGAAGTTGCACGAAGCAAGAGTGAAGGAGCAATGGTAAGCTGAAGCAACTTGCTGCTTTGCAATTCTTGTCTGAACTACTTCAGGCCTTAGGTATGTTTTGACTGCTGAAGGTGGTCACTGAGGCAATAAGGCCATCTTGGACACAATGATGGGTTGCCAGTGATGTATTCATTAATCTGAGGAAACTCAGTGTTCTGTCCTGGCTTCCTTGGAAAAGCTGCGGTAGGGAAAAGCTGTTTTCCCTGCTGCTGGTGCTTACTGGAATTGAAAGCAAAGCAAGCACGGAAAGGCAATTTCAGATCAAAATGCAGCAGATTTAGTTGCCTGTTAAATCTTAGCCAACCACAGAAAAATGGAGGAATACAGGCATGGAAGCTTAAAAAATCCCCTCCATCTGATAAATTTGTAAATCATGTAATGCTACTTATAGCCTCATTTTTCATGTAGCAATTTATGAGATAGGCTTGTGAGCAAAAGTTGAAAAGGGGGATTTTTGATTAACTGCAAACCTCAATGTATAGAGTGCCTTATCTCTTCAAAACAATTTTTTTAGAAGCCAACATGTGCTGAGTGTGCTTAATTACTTAATATCTAAGGAACTCTTCCCATCTGTTAAGGAGTTTGTTTGCCCCTGTCTTCAGATAACATGTCTTAGGTTTCCAGAGGAAGCGAGTTCGCAGACGAGTTCACAAGCCTTAAAACCCAAACCAGTCCCCTTGAATATACTCATGAAACTGCTACTCGCTTGAGTGAGTTGCGTAGTTGGCTGTGAACAAATCTGGTCCAAAGTTTGTTTGACTTGGTGGGGAGAAGCTGTAGAGGATCTCTGGGAAGTGGACACTGTTAGCTGCATGTTGCAAGGTCCTTAAAATCTCACCTGCCTCCAGTGAATGCATTTTATAAATCATTGTTAGCTATCAATAAAATGGAGTGAGATTTGGAGGGACCTGAGTGACAGGTAGGAGCAATCAGCTCTGAAGCTATTGCTCCCACCATGGCCACAGGTGGCTCCAGTAGAGCTGGTGGTGCCTTGCAGAGGGCTTTTCTGGGACAGTGGCCTTTGGGCTCTTCATGCCTTATAGAGAAAGGGAGGACACAAGTAGTGTGTTCCAGGCAGGTGTTGT
>JANHGB010036550.1:0-13379 GCA_026283785.1 Coracopsis vasa | reverse complement strand
CATGCAGCCTTCTCTTCTCCAGGCTGAACAGCCCCAACTTTCTCAGCCTGTCTTCATACGGGAGGTGCTCCAGTCCCTTGATCATCCTTGTGACCCTCCTCTGGACTTGTTCCAACAGTTCCATGTCCTTTTTATGTTGAGAACACCAGAACTGTACACAGTACTCCAAGTGAGGTCTCACGAGAGCTCACTTTTTCACTGTTTCACAGTGTCATTCACAGCAGCCATTAAAGGCACCTATTGCTAACTGAGAACTGAACAGAAAGGGCTTAATGTAAAAGAAATTAGAGGTGGATGATCATGGTGTGATTAAACACACACACCACTTCTGTTGTTTATTCTTTCATGTTGTTCTAATATATGTAGCACTGGTTATAAATGGAAATACTCTTGACTTGAGATCCTCTTCTTGTGAATATTGATGTGAATTTTGCTGAAGATTTCAACACTGTCCAGTTTCTCCCCCGCCCTGTTAACATATTTGACTTAGAATGCTTCTTTTTGTTAGCTTTTCCCCATCTTTTTAGTTTATAAAAGAAATTTGAAACCATAAAGACCATCGGACTTCCTTTACTGCAAGTGCTTCCAGCTCGTCTCTCTCAGCACTTCCTTTTGAGTATTCCACTGTTTAATGAATCCTACAAAGAAAGAATCCAGCTCCATCTGTAGAGTTTCTTGGCTCGTGTTTGTCAGTCCTATTATTCCCCATGGATACCTAATTGCTATTAGATGAAGAGTTTATTCTCCAAGTAGCTTTCCCCTAAAATTCTGCTTTAAGAAGTGTTTTGTTCATTCTATGACTGCCTTTGTGATGGCAGAATTGTTTTTATGCATAGGCTTTGTCAAGTACATGAGCAGCAGCCAAAGTCACGGTTTAGCTCTAATTTCATGAATACTTGTTTTCAACTGACTGCACTGATTGAACTGTCATTGATTAGAAGACTTGAACACGCCATGTCTGTAATAAATATCTATCCCAGAACCATACCCTACTTAGAATAAAATTTAAAAGCTCCGTAGAAGTGAACTGATATATGTTATGTAGGACTTATTTCCTATTTTAACCCTACTGGTCTAGTGATACTCCAGGTGTTCAGAGAGACTTGCAAAGAGCATTACCTACTGAACAGATAAGACCTGCCCAAAGAGAAGACAATCATTGCAAATGTAGCAAGCCAAGAAGCTCACAGCATTATATGCACGATAATGAACAATTCTTTCTGACACGAAGCAAAGATCGCTGTCATCTCCACACCAGGGAGGATGAAGCTGAAGCTGGATAATTTTTACCCTCGAGCAGGACAGATATTTCTGACAGAATTGGCAAGGGAATCTAGATCTGCTGATATCCTACTTATGCAAACCACCTTTCCCTATTACTATATAGGGTTCCATCACCAACAAGAAGGCAAGGCAAGAATTTCTAATTAAGCATTCTCCCCTTCCCTTGTTTCTTTTCCAACACTGTAAAGCCTCAACTCAAGCAGACAAAACCAAAATACACATTCCTAGGCAACACACTCCTCCAAAGCCTTTTCTGAAGATGCCTACTCCACTGTGCTTTCAAAAAAGCCGAACTTTATCCTACATCAGTAATAGTTCCTATTTTTGGCTCTAACAGAAAAAAAAGCTTTTAAGCCTGGTTACACTTTTACTTTGCATAGACATTATACAACATTCTGGTTAATAGAAAATGAAGGAGAAAAAAAACACCACTGAATTCCGACCTCACAATTAGTCTCTCTGAGTACTGCAATAGTCTCTCTGCAGTTATGAACCCAAATCGCCTTCTTCTGAATAGCTTGGAGATAAGTTATGCACCTCAAAAAACAGACAGGAAACATCGTTGATAGTGAATGATTAAGTAAGGTGTAGATGGAGATGCTCAGAAGGAATTGAGTAGCTATATGTATTTAAGCTATTCTTTTTTCTTTGTTGTTGTTTTTCCCACTGAGTATTTTAGTTGAAAAATACCCACAAGAGCTTCTATAATATTCAGGAAAACACACCATCAAATGATGATTTATAAAATCCTATTAAACCCTGAAGTAACAGTAGCAGCCTGATGCGATGTTGAATGAAGTGAAATACTTCGAGGAGCTGTGGAATGATGCTGTCATTAACATATAGATTTTTATGCAAGGTTATAGGTCACAACCTTCAAAATAGAGCTAAAGGGCTATTCTGGTTTCACTCAGATCACAAGTCAGAAGAAATCAAGTCCATTCCCTTTTGCTTCCTAGTCTCATTCCAGTTTAGACCAGCTTCCCATAGTCCACAAGGGACAGGGCTCCAATCTGAAAGAAGGCAACAGATATGAAACTCACCTTTGAGGTCTGAATACAGGAATGATCTGATATGGGTCCCCACAGCCTCAGCCTCCTTTTCAACCACCTGTGTAAGATTAGCCATGCCCCCAGGCAGAACAAAGATCTAATCTCTCAGCAGGAGGATTGTCCTTCATGTCCTTCATACATTTGAACAGCTGGTATGGATCCACTTGGCTGGAGACAGTCCCTGACAATGAAAAGAGATTCCCACAGAGAGATTCTGCATCCCTGTGATCCAGAGGGACAGAGAGGTAGTGGACCAACACATCAGCTGTTCCTGCAGTGTGCAGATCTCATTTTTCAGTATAGAGTTTGTAACATCTCAACCTTTGTTCTGGTCTATAGTAAATTAAAATCTTCTAATTCATTCCTAGGCCATTTGTCCTCTGAAGCACGTGTTACCCCATGAAGCAGCAGTGAAGTCAACAGCTCTAGAAATGTGTTTCAAATCTCTTCATTTGTATCCTTGGGAAAATGAAACTACCATGAGTCTGGAGCCTGAATACCTGGGTCTATACCCTCATCAATGACCATCTGTATCTAAGATTCAAGCTCCTTTTTTAACCCTGAAAACCCATCTTAGCCATTGGTACAATAAGATGTGATGATGAAAATAGTGCCCCATTCTGGTTTTAAATACTCAAGATTATAATTCCTCTTCACATGACCTGTGAATCAAACCGACATAGCCCTGGGTTCACACCTCGCTTCATGTCAGAAAGTTTGAACAAATTGTGATGAAACCTCAATAGCTGAAAGCAAGACAAAAGCACCTTTTAACCATCAAATTAGCTGGAGGGAAGAGCTGGAACTGCTTTCAGTCTGGAAAGAAGGGGAAATCATTAAAGGAAATCATCCCCTTTTCTTTCTCCAAGCAATTAGAAGAACCATCTGTACGTTCATTCCACTACAGTTAAGGGCGCAGATTAGCATTTCAGAGAGATTTGAGTTCAACCAGCAATACTTTGATGTCTTAACATGAATGATGCTAAAATTTCTAAAGCTCCCAATGTTATACAAGCTAAGAAGGGTACACATGTCATTTTCCAGTCACTCTTTTTAAATGACTATTCAGCAGAGACAAATCTACATTCAGAGAATTTCCCTTTTATGTCCAAGAGCATATTAAAATAATATGTTCCCATTAAAAACAGTATAGTGGTTACATAATGCCCAGCTATAACCCTGTGGATCTGCACCGCCAGACTATGCAGCACACGCTGTCATAATGAAATCAAAATTGTACAAAAGACTCATAAAAAACCTCGGGTATAGACAAGCCAAGTAAACCTTTTAGTTATGACTCATTTTACCCAACAGGAGTAATAATCCCTCAAATGCATCTTCTGTGATTTGCAAGGGTTTAGCAAAATTTCAGGCACAAAGTCATAAATAACTATAGCACATTTAAAAGAGACAATAAAAGAGAGAAATTTTACAGGCTTAGATTCACGTACATAAAGCAGAACAGTCTCTAGTGTGGGACCACCACTGGTTAAGCTGGAAACAAATCTTTCCCACTATTAGTTCTCTGAGTACTATAGAAATCTGCATTTGACCTGAGGCAGAAAGGAAATTATAAGATAATATAATAGGCCCTACAGACCTCATAAATAAAAGACCATGGGATGTCTAAATCATTCAATACAGCCCTCTCCATGACTGAAATTAACTCATATGGATAAGTGAAGCTGAATTCAGTTTTCCCAAGATCCTTTGTGACTGTCCAGTTCCCTTAATATACTTTTGAAGTCATTAGACAAAGTTCTGCCCATTTATTTACCAATAAATGGTAAACTCCAGCTCCAGCAAGGCTAGAATCGCCCTCTGTGAACCCAAGTCTGTCCTCATCATCCACCATTATAACTAATCAATTACCTTAAAATAAAAATGCACGTCTCAGGAAAGAGAGCTTTGAGCAATGGCCACAACTTTATGTTTCCAGGCCACATATTGAAAGGAGCATCTTTTCCCCTGAAACAAAATGAAATCACCAAAGAAAATCACAATATTCTAGAGCAATGCACTGCAAACCACTAACAGCTCTCACCATTTCTTAAAGACCTCTCTGTTCAGGGAAGCCCAAAAGAGTGGACTCTGAGGTGTTATTCTTTCTGGACCAATTTCCAGGACACTTCAATGGCAACAAGCTGTATTGTTTTGCTCACAGAATCAGAAAAACAAAACAAAATATATAGAGAAGGTATACAAACAGAGGCCAAAAAAAGAAATTCCATCTGATTTATACATACAAGAATTTGGCCTTTTATCCCCAGCGCTTGCAGATGGTTTGTTGAGAACCTGAATTCCTCCAATTTGGAGTTTTAATCTTCAGAACCCATTCTAAGGAGGAAAATGCTGCCACTTAATCTGCAAATAAGGAACTAAGCCATGAAGTAACTAAGCAAATTTATCAATAGGCGAAAGAAATAGCAAAAGAGAGAAAGGTCTTAAACCCCTATTACTAACGTCTAAAATAACTTTGCTCCATAAATGAAAGCAGAACATGGAGGATGCTTTTTCCAATACCAATGGTTAAAAATATGAATGGCAAGGGAGGAAAGCAATTTATTTTGCTGCATTAACTTTGCAAAAGAGCTAATGTCATGGTGTCATCTCACCACTGTGTACAGTTTTGTTCTTGACTTCTGCAGCCCAGGGATTTTACCAAGATGATATTAAAATTATGTAGCTAGTGTACTCTATTGATTAATTCAATTTAAATTAAATGGCATCATGTGGCATACCAACCTGATTGAATCTGAATGCACACATCTGAAAACAAATGGCAATCTGTAATTCCCTCTCAGCATTCATGTTTTATAATAAGAATTTTTCCTGCTGAAATAGATTTTCAATTAATACAGTGTGATAATCTGTGGCAGAGGTAGGGATCCACAAGGACTGAATTTAGCCTGTGAGATATATCTCCCTGTTCTTCCTGAGGGGTCAGTCAAGCACCAGACTGAGAGGGTAGTTTAAAAGCCACTAAGTTCATCTACTGAATAGTTGGGTACCCAAATTTACCAGTACCTTATAAAACAGTATAAACGATACCCAAGGGATCTATCTTTGGCTTCACACTTTAGAGAACCTTCATCCCCATTTGTGAAAATCTGAGATTTTTCTGCTACTTCTAGTTTTGTGTTGTTCTGTTAAACTTAATTGATTTAAAGAGCTGATAACATGTATCAGGATTATATTCTCCAATGAACACCTGTTACTCCTTGCTTTGATTACCCAGATGTTCTTTAAATCACTTCCTATTATATACTATGTAATTTCAGCATCAAAAGGGCCTAGAAGGACAGATCTGAATAAGCAGAATAAAACAATTAAGTATAGCTACAGTGTTTGTCCATACAAAATACCCCATTACCAAGGGAGCAGTTTCCTTTTTGTCCTTTTTCTCTCTGATGTTAATGCTGCTTGACTACAGTGAATCACAGTAGATGGTGTTTCCCACTATCAGGACAGCAAACGTAGTCTATAATTCATAATAAAGCAATTTTTAAGCCACTTGAAATGCTTTTTGCACTTAGAGTTACTCTGTTTTCTGCTGTGTAGAGCAGGAGTTGCCTCCATCCAGTCTAGCTGGTTGGTTGCTATATACAGACTTATTTCTTGTGGCTGAAATTACACTCTGCTTGAAGGCTACCAAAATGCTGCAGGAGCAGCAAGGAAGAAACAAGATAGCAAAGAGATCATGGAAGTTGTGACTGGATAAAAAACCTACTTCATGTAGATGAGGCATAGAGGAAACAATCAAAAGCATTTGTCCATTTTTTAAAGGTGAAACAGAAACAAGGGTCTGAGAGTCTAAAATGCAAAGACTGGAATATCTGCACATTCTTGTCATGGGAAAAGACACAGCTGTATGCATGAGGTTATTGAAGATAAAATGTCATGCCCATAAACCTAAGAAAGAGATCTAGATGGCTTAGTGGAGATATACATTTGGTGCAGAGGGGCAGGCAAAAGAAGCCACATAGATTTCCCTAGAGTTCACCACACTAACCTGACAGAGTCTTCCAAGTTGTGCAACAAGGCCACAGCCTTGCTGCTTTACAGCCACCATCACCCTTGACAGCATAGCTGAAGTGGCATAAGTCAGCCACCATAAATGGCTGCAGCTTTGTGGCTCCCAAAGTGTAAATGTGTGTTAATTATCCAATTGGAGTGTCTAAAATTACTAAAGTGGAAGCACAAAATGATAACCCCAACCAAAGAAGGAATTACCCTGCTGTAAGATTCATAAGGGGAGACTCATGCAGCTAATGGGGTATTACTGGCACCAGGCAGGGGCAGTATAATCTGCACTGCTCCTGCACATGATGAGACATTTGGAGTCTTCCTCTTCAGTCAACAGACTTGCAGCACTGACCAACACATGAACAACTTACGGTCCTCATTACACCAAACATCTAATGAGTTGTTCCATAAAAAGCAGAATTACAAAATCCTGGTGTCATACAGATACATATCTTACATTTGTCATCCTACAGTACCTGTCACACCATCACATCTGTTATGACCATCCCATCTCATCGTTCTCAGCTCCGCATTATAGCAAACAATTAGTGAGGACTTACCAGCACTGGAAAGAAGTAAAGTTAACATTAGTGTTAGGGATAAAAAGAAGCTGGAGCACTAACTCTATTGCAGGACTCATTTGTTAACCAGATGTTTCTCAGGTTTTCTAATCCCAAAACAATATGATCTGTCACAGGAACCTGCTCTCACACACACACATGTACTGTGCTATCACAGCTGTTAAATTTTACAAGTCAATAAAAGTTTGGTGTTGAAAGCTTGGTCTTTCTGCCTAAAATTTTCATCCCTCATTATTTTATACAGCTGTTATCTACATATATACAGTTATCTACAAAATATCTACATCTTTTGAAAGGGGAAAAAACACAAGTAGCTCAAAAAGTGAGTTACACGGATCATTTTGGGTGGCAATGAGGCACACCTATGTGTGAAAAAAAGGTGTTTGAGAAGGAACATGAAGTTAATGGATTAAATTAATGGATTATATATTGTATAAATTATTATATATATACTAAATATAAAGCATGAATCATACATGCTTTTGATACATTCATCGTTTGAGCTCATGCCTCATTAAGAATATGACTCAGGTATGTGAATGAGACTTGAAAGGTTTTAATATGGAAGAAGAGAAGTATTCCTGTAACTGCAGGTGAAAGGGGCGAATTATGACTATTGAATGAGGTGTGGCAAAGTATAAGTCAACACCAACCAAACTTTCCTGTTCTTTGTCCTTGTAGTTGTGACTTTTTGAGTCACAAGCTCAGTTTGTGATTTGTATAAATTGCCTAACAGAAGAATAGCAGCTCCAGGTTAACATATGTATTTCGGCAGCCTGTCTTTGGTAGTATCTCCTGGGAGAAGGAATGGGGGAGAAAAAGCATATAGTGATGTTTTCTATGTAATGGCCTTCCAGCAATCAACATTTTAGACTCTTTTAAGCCAATGGTTTAATCCAGAGAGATCTGTTCCATGGGGTTTTCTCTCCCAAATTTGTGCAACTCTTTTCTGATCTCCATCCACCAAATAATAATCTCTGCCAACAAAGTGCCACATTTTAATTATCAAGCTTTGGTTTCTAAGCCTATTGCCTGATTGATAACTTTATGGGTTGCTTCCTAGTTTCTGTTTCCTCAAGTTCTACCACATCATTTATTTGTTACACTGAACCCATAAAGCTATCAATCAGGCAGTAGGCTTAAAAAAAACAAAGCTGCGTAATTAAAATGTGGCACTTTTTTGGCAGAGATTGTGTCTGAATGACTTCCCTAACCTACAGAACAAGTAAAACCAAGTAATTCTTCAATAGTGCTGAAGGCACAGATTGAACTTTAAATCAGGATAATATCTAGCCTATGGTACCTGGCATTTCTGCATAAGTATAAAAAAATACTGTTGGGATGTTGTCACTTAAAGTGATCACCATAGTCGATATTAGATGAAACAGAGATATATTATTGCTAAATTCTAATAGGTTTTTGTTCTCCATCCCTGCCTCCGCAGTTCTCTCCTGTCTTCATTAGCTCGTTAGTTCTGCCTGGAGCAGTAAGCTTGTGATGATTAAGAAAAAAATCCAGTAAATCAGTAACTCAAGAGACTCTCAGAAGCTTTGATCATTTGTTCGCTCATTTTAACCTACAAATCTTTCCTTCTTTCCCTTTGAAAACTCTTGCTATAAATTCCCATAGACCTGTCCCAAACACTGTTCCTGAGATCTTTTCAGGTGAACTTCTGGTAAACACCTTCAATCTCACATTTCTATAGAGTTCTCCACAGGAGCTGGATGCTATGGAATAAATACATTAACCAGCTAGTCAGAGCTTCTCCAAGTTATTATCTCTAGAGAGATACTGACGATGTGAATAAGTTCAGCAGTTTTGACTCATAATTTCACTCCCTTAACAGAAACCAGTAGAAAGAAGCCATGAAACCATGTTAAGCTGGGCAGTTATAGTGTAGCATTGCAGTAAATTACCATAAGCTTCAGCAAAATCAAGAACAGTACTTACTTCTCTATAAAATAATCACGTCTCATTTGTCCTGTAGTAACTTAATTAATCCATAATTTAATAATTAAGAACATCTTGCATCTATTATTCATCTGAACAAGATCAGCAGTTTAATCTCAGATGAAAAGAAACTGAATACTTCTGAAAACTGATCTGGAAACAACACTGATTCAGTTTGCAGAGTTAGTGCTAATAGGCATAAATACTGCTAGAAGGAAACACAAAATAGGTTTTAAAAAAATTATTCCTTTTCCATATCATTGACCTTTTTGCTCAAGTTCTGTCTACACAAGATTCACAGATTTCCCAGCAGAGCCTCTGATTTCAGCTTAGGCAATTTATTGGAGTTTAAATGCATTTGTAATTTAAAACTATTCATAACAGCACTTAGATTATTTTATTTACTGGATGATTGGAAAGTTAATATTGCAGTAACTCATTTCCCAAGTTAAACTGTTTCCAGCATGGCAATCACTCCGTAAGAGCCTGAATATATCTGTTTTAAAATACGTGTTAGTGAAGTTCACAAACCAAGACAGGGGTGTAGTCCTCAACTTCTCTGTTAAGGAGAATTAGTTTGTGATATTAGCTTATTAAAACATTAGACTGGGGCAAAATGAGTAGAGCAGTATTAAGAGTCAGGAGTTCCTGAGTTGTTCTTGTTCTACTTTTGCTTGAGCCTCAAGGGTGCAAGTTGTATCTTAAACATACAGAGTGCTTCACGCACTTAACCCTGCAGCTATTAATCACAGGATATTCTATTTTGAAGCATTAAAAGAACAAAGATTTGTTAGGAATTTACTCTGAAGATGTACAGGAGTGAAGTCTTTGCTTGAGAAGCTGGCATTCCAGATCCTCTGATAAACCTGCTAAAGCAGTGATGTTCTGTCAAACATGTGCCCCTTGAAAAAGGTTGTAAATTCTTGAATTCTGAATCTTTTAAGCTTCCTTTTCAGTTTATGTCCCCTGTCAGCTAATGACAAGGACAGCCATAGAGCACTGGTGACTGCACAACAAGGGTATGACTGACTTCCTTTAAAGTCTCCCAGCTCTGGGCATGTATTCAACTCCGCAGAAGCTGAAGAGACTTTTCTTCTTTTGCCTTTATGGACTTGCCCAGGTCCCAGTTTCCACATGCCTGTGCTAAGCTAAACAGCCAACAAGCTGTTACATCAAGGCTGCTATTAGGGTTCAGGGGCTGATTTGCTTCAAAATGCAGAAGTCCTTTAAATAGCAGAGCCAGCTGATGTAGTTCCCAGTTTCTCTCCCTCCATTGCTCTGCTGACTGGTTTCTGCCCCTCAGGTTTGCCACTGGAAGTGTTTGGGAAGCCGCCTGGTGAGCTGGATGGGGGAAACTGATCTAGCTTAAAAATAACACTGCAAAAAGCAGAATGATTAACAAGCAGGGCTGGTTCACAGACTGTTCCCAGGCCACCCTATCTCTGACGCACTAAAGCAGACCTAAGGGCTGGATGTGGACAGATCACGACTTCGACACCACCCTTTGCACCTTCGTGATAATGGCATAAAACACAGGAGCATCTACAAAGCAGCACAAAGGGGTGCCCACAGTTCTGATAAAAATCTCCATGCTCAAACCCAGAGGATTGCACTAACAGCTCACTGATTCACAGGAAAAGCTTATTTGACTAGTTCATTTGCCCTGGTTGCCCTGCAACGGCCTCATTTCAGGGTGTCAGTAAAGCGAGCCATTCATGTATTTTTAACCTTTTCCCTGTACATATTCTACCGCTACCTAATAGATGCAGCTGATTTTCACTACACCCCACATACACACGTATCTTTCAGTCAGTGGCAGCCAAATCCACATGAGTCATCCTCAGAAATTATCCTTTCCTACAAAGCCCCAATGGGTACAAAGTTCCAGCCATCTCATAACAACCGACCACACTGATTGAGTGCATCCTGTAAGTGGCATTGCTGGCTGCTTCAGTCTTACATGTGGCAATTAGAAATGATGGAGAAAGAGCCTTTTATGCACAATTCCCAGCTGTGAAGTGAGTGACTCTGGCTCTTGGCTGAGCTTACTGACACACTGCTTATTTTCTGCTTCACACATGGGAACAAAGGAGATGAGATCTGTGCTAAAAATCAGCTAAGTCTCAATGCGACCTCCAGGTTTTTCAGCAGAGATTCAGTGAAGCCATGGCAATATTCACTGCCTTGAAATCTGGCTCCATGTGACTATTCACAGTATAGGTGAACAAATAAAGTCCTGTAAGCTTCCTAAAGGAAGCAATCAGCATAATATAGGCAATACAGAACTGCCACATGTACAAGGGGACAAAGTACTGCCTGTCCGTGAGACAACCAAGATAGATAAAACCCTTTTTTGCGTGTGTGTGACACACAATAGTTTCTAATGCTCCTTTCTCCCCCTCTCCTCCAGCTCACCTGCATCCAGAAATAAGTGGACCTTTTAGGAAGGTTTTTCAGACCTTTTGTCAGATAACAAACCTTTCTTGTTTCGTCAGGGCATTAGCTAGACTGAGGCTGTACAGAACAGCAAGTGCTAGTTACAATTGCAATGTGAATAACCACATGTAGAATTACTTGCCTCCCACTGGTATCATGCTGTGCTCAACACCAACCAGGCCCTGCACCCATCTTTATTCATCCAATAGGAGCCTTCACAAAGCTTGATGAGCCAGTTCTACAGCTTATGGTACATAGCAAATGTCAAGGGCCACGTAGCAGTGTTCCATAGAAAAAGCCCTGTCTGGCAAGGTGGGAATCAGATTCACCAATATACTGCCCTGGACAATCAATAGGAATCCTTTAAAAGGTTGGATATGAAGATTCAATGATTACACTAGAAAACTTTCTTTGATACCTTCCATCGTAGCCTATCACCACTTTTGCTTTTAAACCTGGCTGCTCTATATAACAATTCAGTATAATGTATATAATCAGGTATAAAAGGAATGTTCAGTTTTGCAAGAAGAGGCGTATTTAAAGTGTCCTTGAATAAAACTAACACAAATAAATACAGAAATAAATAAAAAGAGTTGCACTGGAAATAATTTGCACTTTAAAAAATGTAATTCCATTGACTTGCATACAAATTAAGGAACATGGAGAGCACTGAAGTGAAAATCACCCTTTCATCTGCACAAATTATTGCAAAGTAGTTAGGCAATGTTATTGTTATGCAAATGTAGGTCCAATGCAATCATAAGGCCTGGGAGTATTTTCTAAGTAAGCCTGTTCATTCTAACACATTATATCTGCGCTGTTCCAACAGCCTTTGAGTCAGCCTTTTCTAATCAGCCCCATATACTTTGTCTTGAACAGAAATATTTGTAGTTATAAACATAACACAAATACATTCTATATTTTTCATTAATTACAAATTTGGCTGATGAAGGAATCTGCTGATGTTTATAAGCCTTTTTAAAGCATTTAATGTACTGGCACATGGCATTTGGGTTAAAAACTACAGTATACACAAAGCCAATCAATCAATCAATCAATCACACAAAGCCAATGTACTGCAGACATCAAGCTTAAATGTAGATGATGTATCTGAGACAGTAAAAGGGGAAAGGCTTATTTGGTCGGTTTGTAGAATTTGCAGATGTCACAATATTAGCCCCATGTTAGCCCCAAGAGCAGCAACAGAGGTGCAACCAGAGAATGGAAAACCATATATTGCAGAGGGACAGGAAAAGTTATCCATGCTCACATGCCAGCCAGCCTTCCTGCAGCCTTGGCTGGGAGTGCAGGAGCACAAATGGCCACAGGACCTCAATTACCACTTATCAAAAGTACAACTGCCTCGTGCACCAGGTTTAATCCTGTGATATAAAGAAGTAGTGCTTGGAGGAAGCTGAGAAAGAGTTGTCACACACAGTCACCTTTAAGTAAGGCTGTATGTATGCATAATCACTGCAGAGCAGCTACAGAGGGTTATGGTGGTTTCTACCTGCTAGAGTTCAAACATCAGTCTTGGGTATAAAAGCAGAGGGCTATCATCCTGAGGGAAAGAAATCTTTGATGACAAACAATCCAGCCTCATTAGCAGCAGAGCCGAAGCCCAGTTTAGGGACTGCTGTCATAAGTCGTCTTGATGGATCAGGTGCAGTCCTTAATGACAACATTTTTCCAGCCCTTTCCTCACCTTCTGCATGGCCCCACTGCTTAGGCCTAAAATGTCCCATTTATTGAGGTGCACAATCGGCACCCTAGGTAGCCTGTCCTTCTCGGAGTGCCTGTCTTCCTCAATAGCCATCGAAACCCTGTTGCAGCAGGCTGTTGGCTGTGCCTGCATCACTCTTGCCACTTATAGCACCACGCCAGGGTCTGGGCATTTGCTTTGCTATTTGCTCTTCCTCAGTTTCTCAATACCCTCTTGAAAGTGCCAGAAACAGACAAATACTCTGGGGCTGCTTTTCCTAGGCTTCACTGTTCTCATGGAAGACCCAAGGGAGTTCAGTGGGAGTTCGCCCAAGAGGAGGTTAAAAGG
>JANHGB010036548.1:0-28385 GCA_026283785.1 Coracopsis vasa | reverse complement strand
TACTGCTGTTGTAACTACCATTATGCATTATGACACCAGGTTAACATTAAGCTGAAAAATAAAAAAGCTTAAGAGCAAAAAAACCCACAATCTATGTCACAGTCCTGCAATGAACTGCTAGAGCATCAAACTCCACTTGCCAAGAAATACAGGTTCTAGTCTTTCTGAACACTTTGCTGTATCAGAGTGTAAGTTTTCTCTTTCTGGTAACAGTCATTAAAAGTCCAGACTGCTGACCATACTGGCAAGGAGCAATGCTGGAGCTCTTCAGATATGGCAGTACATTTGCTATCCTGTGTAAGAGCACTGAACATGAATGCTTACTATCACAATACAGGGTTTTGTGGCCACCCATCTTAAGCTTCACTATCAAAGATGAAAAAAATTAGGTATTCACAAGTAGCCATGCTCTAAGGAAATACAGACTACATGACAAAAATATAGCAAGGATATTTCCATCTGTGGCTAATAAAAAAACCTCTCACATAGCCATGAACACCAGTTCCACCAGCTTGAGCAGCTGACAAACAGGTACAGGTAGACTAACTACTTAACTTGAGACAAAGAGGAAATAAATAGAAAACGCACTGGGCAATACACTGCTCGTAAGTCGAAATCACTGTGACACACAATTCTCCACTACAGTTTTTTAAGCCAACTTGTTGACATTTCTAAAATCTAAAATGCATAAAACAAAGACTATGGCACAATGGGCCTGTAACACTGAACTTTTCTAGTCATATTAATTTTGTTCTTAGTGGCACGACATTCTCAGGAGAGAAATTAGTTTCACAGTGGCAGAAAACATGTATTAAGACACCAAACCATGAGCGCCTACATAAAAATAGCTGTTCTATTTTTAATAGGACAATAGAAGTATATAGAAAGATAACAGCCTAGACACTCCATATGAGCTCCTCAAACCATTGCTCTGAAGCCTCCAGTGTAATTAAAATTTCTTTCTTTGGTACCACGATGGACCACGTGAAGCAATCAGGCATCTCCCACCCTTCATTTTCAATTCACCTCTCCCCCTAACCACAACTCCCAGCCCACCCCGTCTACCTGACAAGTGACAGCCCAATCTGATTAAATGCTTGCAAGGGAGGGGACTCATGGGCCTCCATGACAGGCCAAAAGTGATCACCATGGAGATACATAATTACAGCTGTCAACGCGTCTACTGTCCTGCTGGCATCAATTTGATTGCTCCCAGCAATAATGATAGACAAAGCTTAGTGTGCACTCTCCTGCACCCAATCACTTTATCTATTCCGTGGTCCATTTAGCTGACATGCAACATTCACACAAGCAAATAACAGCAGTAAGCAGAACATTTAAGGCATTTTAATTGTTTTTTCTTTCTATGGATGGCTCACAAGCGCAAATGTTATTACATAAAACTCCTGCTGCAGCATTAATTGAAGAAAGATTTGGTGGGACAAAGACTGTAGGGGGTATAGTTTGTCCATTATCACTTGTACTTTCAACAGGTCTCACATTTGGAAAATTGCAAATTGCAAAAACTTGCAAGGGCAAAATGTTTGACATCCTGTTAGCTATTACAACATGGTGAAAACTTCTAGCAACCACTGGAGTATTCATTATAAATTCTTATTAAATACACTCTTTGTTTCATTAAAAAAAAGTTTAGATACATCCAATGATACCTTTTTCCCTCATCTCCTCTTTAAGATCACATAATGCCTTTTAGATCTTCACAATTTTTTTTCTGCTTTCAGGCTTTGAACACAGCATGAAGCCTTAAAGACCAGAAAGGGTCAGATCCCTTCGGAAAGTACACGGGCAAAAACAATTTAAGAAGCGAAATAAATCATATATCCAATAACATCTCCACATTTGAGATTCCTCCTGTAATCTTTCACTATTTTCCCTGCAAGCAATCAGACTGAATAATCGTATTCACAGATGGTACAGCCTCATCATTCCACTAACTGACATAGTGTCATATATATGTGCACTTATGACTTAGACTACTTTGGTTTTACAGAAAGGCAGTGTCCTTGTTCTTTACACATAGCAGAAAACACTGTTTGTTAAACAACTTTTCCATATGTATCCTGAAACGTGTAATAATCACTGTAATAAATTTCCTCTTAAAGTCCACAAAGCTAAACAGAAAGCACTGGCAGTCTCTCACTGGTGTCCCCAGTTCTCTGTGCTTAAAGAGCTGACACAACATTTCACTGTACTTTCAAATCATGCGTTTGAAAAACTTAAGCTGAAAGTTATAGAATGTAACAGTTTGGAAGTGTACATTTTTAAGTAGTTTTTCAGGTTTCACAAGTAAGTATTGTCATGTCCTGTCCCATTCCCCCTGGCAAGAAGCTGGAAAAAAAAGCCTGATTTACAAAGCTGCCAAGTACTTATAGTCTTCATCTATAAAAGAGACACTCGGCACCCATGAACACCAGAACCAAGTTACTTACACCTGGCACTTGCAATGGCTCCTGATACTGAGACAGTTTACCAATGGATGGCAGGCCAAAAGATTTGTAGGGGTCCTGAAATAAAATTCAACATCAGAAAGCGTTAAGCTTTTACAGACACGAAGATAACACTTAAAAGCTTAATGTCTAACAGAGACCACGCTGGAATGACTTTGTTTTCTTCCCCAGAATTACTTGTGTTGAAGTACATTTCTTCATCCACCTACCTCTGTGACTCCAAATAAACAGCTGGAAGCATATAAATTCTCTTGAATCACAATCAAAAAGCAGAAAAGAAGTGTTCTCCAAACAGCTACAGTACACCATCAAAATATACAAAGATGACATTTTCAGTTGCTAGATTGTGCCTTGGAAGAAGGATGGGCAAGTATTCAGAAGGGTGGAGTTGAGAAGAGAGTATAAGGAGTACATTTTAGAGATTAAAAGAGCAGTTAGAAATTCAATTATCTTAAGAAACCAAACTGAGCTTTATGCCTTTGAAATCTCCTACATAATGCAATGCCAATATAAACTTAATAGGACAGCAAATAAATATATGGCCTACAGAATAACCAAATTCATGGCAAAGTAGTTGGGCCCAGCACTTATAAATGCGAGAGAATCTAAACTGAACAGAAAAAAAAAGTCCAAGCATCAGTTACTTCAGAGTAAAGGCTATCCATGCTCAGAAGAGCTTCCATGCCAATCACAGGGCAAATATTTATTATTTATCAGAATAGTCCATATAACTTGTAATCAGTATAGCAAACTGAGGATTACGTTCATGAAGAGAAAGAATAAAACCAACATAAAGTAAGATGCCCTTCATCACAAAAGCCACAAGAGTTGGGAGGGAAAAAAGACATCTCAAGGTGCTGAATTATTTCTGAAAAACACTATTACCTAAAACATTCCTAAAACAAAATGAAGGAAGCTAGGCATAATTTTTAATTCACAAATCTTGGTTTTCATGCATCAAAAATGGCAGCAAAAAGACATTACCTTGAAATGTCTTACACATGCTTGAAAATGGCTCTTACATTTTCGTAAGTTTTTTTTAAGGTGAGATAGTCATACCATAATTATAAAGTTATTACCTTGCAATGCACTTTGAAAGCTTGCCCTACAAACTCTTGTTTCAGAAGACATGTAACTTGCTTCTTCAACAAGCTATTCAAATGTTTTAATACAACAAAAATTCTGTAAGCCATTGAATTTTATCTGTCTTCTTAAGTCAACAAGTTTCACAAACACAAGTTAAGAAACCTGGAAACAGTAGTTAACTGTAGCAAGTAGCTCCAGCACTGCATTAAACATGAACAGAACATATAGCAAATGTCCTTAGAAATAAACCTTAACTAACTTTTACTTTTTTTTATTTTGATTTCAGAAAAAGCTATGTTGAAATATAAGCTGCATTTTTAATTGAAAAAATAAAAATTCTACAGTTCTACAAAATCTCATTAACCATTTGTGTTGCATACTCTTAAATTGTGACTTTCATATGATATTCCTTGACTTCACCTTGGCATCTACCCACACCCGGGTATTATGACCCACAATTCAGCCACCTACCTCCCTCCCCGTTACCACTCATTTACCTCAGCATAAACTCGACATTCAACCGCCCAGCCGTTGATGGGAATATCAGCCTGTTTGTGCCTGAGAGGGTAACCCTTAGCAACACGGATCATTTCTTGGACTAAGTCCAGGCCGGTAATGCATTCTGTGACGGGATGTTCAACCTGCAAGGTCAAGAACTGTCAGTCAATAGGCAACAAAAAACAACAACAACAAAAAAATCCCTCTCCATAAACAAACACAGATAAACAAGAAATTAGATCAGCCAAAGAACAGACAAAGAATACATTTCGGTCTTGGTCTTTTTCCCACAAAAATTGACAAACATCAGCAAACACCGTCTTTGCAGGGACATGCCAGAAAATAATTAGGAGATTACAATGACTAGAAGCAGCATACAAAAGGAAAATTAGACAGAACACCTTAGGAGGGTTTGGTGGTTTGTAGGGGTTTGTTTTGGTTTCTTTTTCCATTTATTTTACAAATTCAAATGTACCTGGTGATGACGAGTTAATTTTCATTTGTTCAGAAGCTTTTCCCATGCAATTTTGTTTTAAAAAGACTTGCACTGTAGCCATAAGTATATTTTAACTGAAAATCTCCAAGTAGCTGATAATCAACCCATTCTGCTACACTTCACATGGCACATAGAGGACCCGCTTACAATTTTCTATAGAACAAGCCTACCCTAAATCTCACCCATTCGCCTGCTTTCACTAACCTGTCCTGACAAGCAACCAGATTAGCGTAATCTTGCATCAGCGCAGTGTAGCAGAAATGAGCAGATGGATTCTTCAATTTTTTTTTCCCCCTCCAGACTTATCTGTTTAGTGCTTAGCATGCACAATAGCTGGGCTGGACCAGCAGAGTTACTCTGCGCTCTCAGCAAATTGCTGCTAAGGGCTTTGGATGATGCTGCCATGGGAATACCCGTCGTTCAGGCTAACCCGGCATGTGCGTACAAGCATGCACACATGTGCGCGCATATGCACATACACACATACTCGTTTTCCTTGAAATGGGGATCTAAATGGACATATTTATTAACTTTAAAAAGACCCTTTAACTAGGCAGAGTACAGCAAGAAAGCAAGCAAAGATAGGAGGGCGCACCATACAGATCAAGTAAAAAATAGGCATGCTAAAAGCATCTTCTTCACACAGAGACATCTATTAGACTTTCCATATTGAAAATACAACAGAACTGACACTTTTATTATAAAGTGTTTGTGTTCCAAGGGCTAAAACACCTCAAGAAAACGCACTTCACAATGGTTTCTCTATCATGAGACGTCACACTGTGTACATTTTTGTGACACAGGAAAAGGTCAGTGACCAAATCACTTGTCTTTCTTCCTTCAAGTACACTAGTATTAAGAAAAATATTTAGTCACTAGTATAATCTTGTGGCTTACCAGAAGATGTAGATGCTTTGGTCTTTAAGAAAAAAGCTTTGCAAAAATAAACAGATGGCATCCATAATTAGCCCTGTGTGTGCTGTGAGTTTGTTTAGAGTTTCAACAACATTTTAAGACGTTTTGACATAATTTTAATGACAAATCATCACTGAAACAAGCACCTATTCTTTGAAGGATAAAAGTGACATTGAAATGGGAATTTGATTATACAGTTTAGGATGTACCTTTGGGATTCAATCTTGATTCTACCTAACACAAGATATTCTCCAGCATGTCAAGCCTAATAATAGTATTTCAAGAATCTATGGAACATCTTAGTGTCTATCCTGCAGTGTTAAATTGAAGCAATTCAATTTCTATTAAGACTTGAAGTTTCTATTAAAACTCCCTAAGTTACTTATCACACATTCATGTTTGGACAACAGAACTTACTCTCCTATTTTGGAATTCAAGTTTTAAAAAATTACCTTTGAGTTTAGACCACATTTGGAATACTGACATTCCAGATAATTAAATTACAATATTTCTTTCTTCTTTTTTTTTCTTTTTATTACAAAGACATTTGCATTATTTAGTTATACTGTCATTTATCTTGGATAGCAATTGGCATTCCAGATTCAATAGCTTCATTGTTGTTTTCAGCTTTATTGTTGATGATCAAAATAGGATGGAATGTTTCTGGAAAGAAAAATATTTTTGTTGTTTGGTTCTTACGACTCACAAACATTTATTTAATCCATTCTTCAGTACAGATCTTTGACTTGGTCAATATTTTCTTCTGTTTCTTCAAAATACTCCCTTTGTGTCTGCACACAAAACAGCATTCAGAAAATATGACGAGGAAAATTTTTTGAGGTTTTCTTGGGGGTTAGAAGTTGTTTTGCTTTCTTTCAGGACTGTGCTTCAGCAAGTGCTGTTTAGGCATAATGTAGACAGTGCCAATCATATCACTAATTTGGGGGTACCAAATACATTTTGAATGCATTTTGGTATACATTAAGACCATAAGATAACCAAAATGGGGTAGAGAAGAATTTTAACCTTGAAATCCTGGTTAACTTATTTGTAAATTTAACCTTTCAGTGAGGTGCGTGGACCAAATTGCACGTTTTCGCCATTTTCTTTTGGCAAGGAGGGGGCAGGAAGGGTCAGTACTTTTAGCAATATACAGAATATGCTTTGGTGTACAGTGCAAAAGGGCTTTAATCAAGCAGTAATGCTATAACCTGGTCAAACGAGCACTCTGAAATGGGGGTTTGGAGGTACAAGAATCCACCCAACACAGAGATATCTGCAGGATCTGAAATTAAAGCTCTAACCTTTTCCAAAGGAAGGAAGGACAGGAGTAGGAAAAGTGAAAAGATTAGACCCCCTCTGCTCTCTCCCCCCGCTCCCAAAAAACCCTACAGACATCATCATCCCCTACTTACAAAAGCTCTACAACAACTGTTTCAACTATTTAACTAACGCAATTGTAATTTTTTTTTTTAATTACTATTAAAAGCTAGGCTTTAAACACTTCCCTTTTACTTTTCAGCCTTCTACTTCAGGTGCCACTCTTGTTTTGCCTGCCTGATGTATTTTCTTCTATTAACTTTAGGCTATATCTCTTCTCAATCAGCAGCCTTGCCATTTTATCGATGTGAAGTCAAGGACTGATTTTTTAGAGATGAATGCAAGTATGCTCACAAACAGAGTTGAATCCATCTCAATTGATCAACACCTCAATGTTGTTGTCAGCTGACTACAGCCATACTTAATTTTGTAGTCAGCTGATCCAAGATCTTGCCAATGAAGCCCTAGTCAATAAGGTAAGAGCCAATGTTCGTATGGTTATGAGATAGTGGGTAAATTCACATATTTATATCTGTGCTTAACACAAAAGGCAAAACCAAACATGTCTGCAGCAAGCAATCTAAGGATCATAGCTACATCATCAAAGCAGCCGTACCTCATTCTCAACAGGTCAAGCAGGAAAATTGATCAGCAATACCTCTCAATTAGTTCGCTGCCAAAAGTATCGCTTTTACTACCAGTTCCTTTACTTACACCAAAGTCTGGTCATATACAATTTATAATGAGTCATCATTTCAATGCACTTAAGTACGATATGCATCACCTTTAAAAAGTCTTAATTCCCATCTTCTGTGATACACACACACCTCTTCCCCTAAAAAATGATACTTATATTCCTGCTTTCAAGTCTACAAAGCCATACCCATTATAGCTAGCAACATCCACACATGGTAAAGGGAAAGTCCTGCCCCTTCACATGGGATCTGCTCTTCTACAGACATCTCACAGCAGTTAGATTCCCTGTGAGCATTAAAAGTGGTTTTGCTTCCCTAACCTCTTCCAGTTTGTACAGCAAGAGACACTAGTGGGAGAAAATAATATTTCTCACTAGTGTGAGAAAATAATAACTAATAATACAAGGTAAAGCAGGTACAAAAGAGCAAGAAGAACCTGCCAACATCACAGTCCAGTTAGCATCCATGCCCAGAACAGCATGGAGAAGCTGCTAGTTCTCCTCCTGTTCTGTGACTGCCAACACTCTTAAAACCTTACCATACTCGGGTTCATCCACAGCTACAAAAACAGTCATGCAGTTTTTATGAATAGTTGGAGATAAGAGTTAAATTAGCAATGACTGCTCCCCTTATATCCAGGGGAATAATTTCAGGACACATTTTTCCCAAGACCATCAAGGTACTCAGATCTAATAGCAAACACTTCTAGATACTCTCAAAAATCGCTCTCTTGCCTCTGTGTGCATAAGACATCAAGTTACTCACGATTTGGAGCATTCAAGCAGACTACAGTGGCCAAGAAAATCTAAATTCCAGTAGACTTAAAACTATAGCCTGTGTCACTCCTACTACTGTAAGTCCCTAGTTGGTGTCAGATACTCCTTTACATTCAGATAAATAATCTCAAAACTAACTTTCAACATACACCTCAGTTTCCAGGAAACATGATTCACCTGGAGTCCCACAGGCTTTTCTGCTGCAGCCAAATCCAGTATCAATTGACCCAAACCCACCAACCTACAGATGCTCCTCAACCCCCTTTATTCCAGTAAGTCTGGTTTCTATTTCGGAGAACTGAACAGCCACAGAGGTGCACACATGTTCTACTCTTCAGGCATGCCAGCTTCCTGACTACTATGAGCAGGAGCACTCTGGGGTCACATCTTCTTTCTGCAAAAGAGTTCATGTGTATATGGGGTTTGGGAGCACACAGGAAAAACAGCTTTTCAGAGAGGCTGCTGGAGAACAGAAAACGGTTGGAATAATGCACAGAATGAACGGAGAACACACAGGAATACATAACAGGCAATCTCTTGTGTTGTCCTTTTCCATAGACATAGCATGCCCTACCAGTTGCTGTTTATTTTCGTATTTATCAGTGTGTGATCAAAGAACTGAGTTCAAGCAGAAATACAAAAACTTCCCATCAACTACAATGCTCAGGTAGACTTCCTCTGTTGTTTCCTCTGTAAGATGCTATAAAGATTAATGCACAGACATTTGGTACCAACTAATTTTTTAATCATAGCATATAATAACTCTGAAAAGAAATGTAATCTACTTCCTCATAGGAATTTATCTTCCAATAATCATTAATTCAGTTTTCTCAATTTTAATTTGCAAGGATTTTTTTTCTTTATCGTACTGGACAGACGCAGGTAAAAAAACACTTACATAGCCTATGAAAACTGAATCTCTCTCCTCTGTGTTTTAAATGAACAGCACACACTTTATATCAACAAATTACTTAGTTTACAATTTCAACATAACTTCCTCAATAAACACACTTCAAAAAGCAATCTCACAATTCAGTAATTCTACATAATTTCATTTCCACTACATACTCCACAATATAAATAAATTTGTACCCACAAGACCTACGCTGTCTTCCCTAAAGATGCAATCCCTGCTTTCACTGCATTTAGCAGCAGTATTAAAGCCCTCTCAGAATACTTCGTTCAAGATGGCTCTGGTCATACTGCAGCCAATCTTGGTTTGCTTTACATCAAATTCACCAAAGGAAAGAAACTAATGTGCCCTTTGAAGAACAATCTTTTATTCCTCTACTTATTAAAAATGGAGGAGAACCTCCTTTTTCTCTATTTTGTAAACAGTATTTTATGATAGTTATGTGGTAACATCGTCTCTAAGATATCACTCCATGCCCTGGCAGCACTGTTAATGGCATCTTTCAGATTCAATGACTTACACAAACAATGTTGTTCTCTTCTGTCAACAACAATTAGCAATGCTTTTCTGTAGTTCTTTTGGGAAGCCCGAAAAGCAGACAACCAGTAGCTACATAATGGAACTTGCATTAGGAGGCAAGAATGTGGCAAAAATCTGGTTAACTGTTGTCGGCTGACCCTCTTGTGTGAAGAAGTGGTGTTTGGCAGCAAAATCACCTTTTCTTTCGGTTCTAAAAATGGCCATGAACAGCTGGTATAAACTGTGTGCAGAATAGATTCTGGTGGGCTTAGGGGATTGGTAATGGGATAAGAGACCTTTCACCTTTAGGTCAGTAGTTCAAATTCAGCCCAGGTTAGCAGCAATTGAAAGTCTTTACCATCTGACACTGTTTGTTAGCCTATTTAAAATGACTGAAGCAAAGTGTCACAGTAAAACACGATTCCAGTATTAAGAAATATAAGAGTCTCAGCAAACAGCAGAAACAGTCACTTGAGACTTTACTTTGAAATCTCACCATTCAGACTCAGCAGAAATCTGCTCCTCTGCCTCCTGACAGCCCCTTTCACTGCTCCCATACTCCGGCTCACCTATAACAATTCATCCTCTAGGCAGCTACGCACACCCAGACAGCAAAACCACCTCTTGCTGTCCCATGGGTCTGCTATGGATACCAAAGTCAGCACCTCTCTGTGGTTTTAGCTGGCAATTCAGACTCAGCTCATCACTTTGCTATTTGTATTTTGCCACTGCTGTTTATATAGTGCAGCTGCAGAATTTTCCAGCACTTCTCTCCTTCACTGAGCAAACATGTAGCAGGTGCTGCCTAATGATGTGCAACAGCATATAGATACCATTAAGAAACTGTTAGAACCAGGAGTTTATAAGCAGCGAAGCTCAGACAATCACCAGCTGGATTTCTACATATTTCTAGACATTTCCCAACCATGTTCTTTATTACTTTTACGAGTGGCCAAACAGATGAAAAGGAAGGTAAAAAGAGATATATTGCACGTAATAATTCTCCCTCTGTCTTTTACACTTCCAGTTCTGCACAAAGTTCTGGAATATATCATTTTCCAGGGGTCAGTAAAATCTGATGAAAACATTGAAAGTGGTGAACAAAATATCTTAACACTGGGTAATGTTTTATGGGCGTATGGAAGTTTATTTACATTCGCCTTATGCCTTAGAATCAAGTTACTTTAAAAGAACTTGAAAACATTTATATAAAATAAATACTCTCACTACAACTGTAAAATAAAAACATACAGATATGCTACTTGCTTTCAATAAACCTTTTACAGGTCGACAAAATATTCTATAAAATTACCTTTTATTCCCTAAAAAATTACGACAAAAACATTCATTAAACTGTCACATGGGGAGAAAACACATTGCGACTCAAATTACCGTATTCTCTTCTCCACTGTGCTGAATACAGTCTATACAAATGATCTTTTCAATCTGATCACTCTAAGCAAATTTGGTCATGTTTTGAGCAGGGAGTGCTCACTTATCACTTAAATTGCACAACCCATGGGGGAGGCGAAAGGCTGGGAACAGACCTGAGACACAAATGTACAAACTGCATTCAAGCTGAGTGCTCTCCTCATGCTGCTCCTTGTACTTCTCTCAGTTCTTCTCAAGCCAATGAGGGATGCTTCTCATCTACAGATACTACAGGATTCCAGAGTATGTGATATTTACCCTCTGCTGTTACTAACGGATTCATATGCAAGGAGCTTAGCCACACCATACACCCATACATTAACAGATATTCTTTATTTACAGGAGGTAAACTCTCTTCCTATCAAGTCAAAGAGGAATATTTCTCATCTTCCAGTGAAAAGCAGAAGACACTTTCCTAGTGAAAGCCAGCACTTCTGATGGCAGCATGATAAGGAGATTTTGACACAATTTGAAAGTTAGAAAGGCTATAAGTCTAAAGGTTCAGAAATTTTTATGTCAAAGCTCTTGTCTGGCTATTTTGGACTATGCCCTTGAAACGGCTAATGACAACTAAGTAACACAAAGCACACCACAGCAGCTATAAAGATTTAGATATTCAACACATGGTCTGCCTCAGCAATCTGAATAGTAGTAGCTGCCTGAAAACCAAAAGTGCCCTAAATGACAACATACAGAAATTCTCTTGTAGCTGCTAGGGCATACATCTCTACATTTTCTTGTGGAAAGTAAGAATAACTAGGTTTGCTATGCAATTATCCAATCTTGTGTCTCATACTTATCAGCTAGCCTCTGAAAAATGACAGAAAAGCAGATAAAACAAAAAGAACATTGCCAACAGCAACGAATAAATCATTCTAGCTGAATCACTTGGAGGGAGTGAAACATCTGTAACAGATTTGTGTAGCATACAAGAGACACAATGGAGCTGATTCACCAACCTTTTTTTCCTTTCCAATCTCACACTGTATTGCAGCAACACTTAACACAAAAATTAAATAAAATATGAACTTCCTCTAAGGTGCAATTTATACTTTTTTGCAGGACTATATGGCAGAAAAGGTATATTCCCAAAGAGTTCCCTAAAAAGACAGCCAAGTAATAATACAATTCTCAATTACTGCAAAATTAGTTACAAAAAACACTGGAAGATATCTGACAGATAGACCAAACAGAGGGACAAAGAAATCAGCAAGAAGTGCAAAGTATTGGGTACGGTTTAGTTACCTTTACACAAGCGTATTCTGAAGTAGAAAGGCTACAGTGATCTGATTAGAGATTGATGAAACATTAAAACACATATGGGAAATTGCATAATTTAGTAGACACGTTCTGATGATGCTGACAGGTAGCTCTGTCTGTAATGCACACTGAAAAAGACCTCCGTAGCATTATTTATGGACCAGGTACCCATCATCTGGGCAAGTTCTTCCAACTGTGGAGTCTTCAGCAAAAACAGGGCAACAGAGCCTGTTAGCCACTGTTCACAGTTAGGAGATGCAAAAGTTAAAAAAGGCTGAAACAACACAGGGACATCTGGAGACTCTCCTGGTTCTGAACTTCAATCTCGATGAGCTTCATTACAGTTTCTATGTTTGGCTCTTAATAGAAGGGAGCTAGTATGAAATGTTAGTTGTATAACTGTTAGCTGAACAGAAAGTAAAGCTTGAGACCTGGGAGAAGTGACAGATCAATCGTGTAAGCCTAGGGAAGAATCAGAGAAAATTACTACTCTCTAGCCTCAAACTGAAATGCTAATTAGAGACAATACACAGTCAGGATAGAGGAATTAGAGAATATCTGCACAAGTACTATTATTTAAGATTAGTAAATTTCTTTTGAGGGTTACAAAGAATGAGTCTGCTATTATAAGGGACTGTCAAACTTAGGCTTAAGCTATATTTCAAAAGGAGTCTTTAAAGTCCTTAAAGATGGAATTGTGAAAGCTTTCTTACTGCATATGTGGAGACCTCTACAATTAAGCAAGTTTGAGGTTTGGGACTTTGAACACTTACCAATAGGCACTGCAGAGGGAAGACACCACAAAACAGCAAAGATAACATCTTGAAAACAAATTACAGAAAGGACTCCATGGATACTTCATCCCTAATTGCATTTAGGAATTGATGGAAAATAATATACTACAAGGATAGCAAGGAAATGTTTCTGAACTTCCAGAGGGCTATGCAGAAAATCATACATTAATTTTCTTCTATGTGAGCAAGAACATGGAGAGGCACTAAGAAGTATTCTCTCAAAAACTACAAGATTGAGAAAAGTGTAAATTATGACCAAAGAGACAGAAATTCTTCATCATATTTTAATGAACTATACATTGCCATTAACCAGCATTTTCTAACTGAATCTCAGGTAGAGCAGATTGTGCTTAGGAAACTTCTAGCAAAGGCATGTGAAATATAACTGTCATGACTATTTCCAAAAACACTGCTGCCCTGCAAGGCAAGGCAAATTTTACCAGCAGTCTTCCCCTAGCACAGGGGAGGACTGCAACACTCCCAAATCCTCTCTCACTTCTTTACCCAAAGCATAAATTTACCCAGCCATTATACAAAGTCATGCAAAGACATCAGAATTCCGAGGATCTCTTTATGCTCTATCCCTGCCCACATGTACAAGCAGCAGGCAGAATACATCCCAAAGAAAATGTAGCCAAAACAGAATAAGCAGCTATTCACTTTGGTGCTTGATTCCACATTTCTGCCATTATTTAATGAAATGAGCAAAGGAGAATAAAAACAATGGAATTTACTCGCTTACAAGAAGAAAAGGAGAATAAGGACAATGGAATTTACTTGCTTACAAGAAGAACTGTCTTCCTATCTTTGAGAATGATATCCAGACTTCAAGTTATGTGCCTGTTTTCTTGGGTTATGACCAGAAATTCATTATAACAGTCAAATAAGAGGCAGAGGGTTTTTTCCATAAAACACTGTGTTATAATAAAACACTTTCCATAAAACAATGTGTTTCCATAAAAACACATTACCCATTCACTGTCAGTGTACATTATAACATCTAGTACTGACTACACGCGTTGTTACAAAAATCCTACACGATGTCAGCATGCTTTTTACACAGTTGCATTCCAGTCACAACTTCAACCATATGCAGATTGCTGGTGGGTTTATTGCTGATGCACACATATAGTTTTAATCACCCTCCTAGAGAAACTCAGCAAGCAACCATCAAAGTATAAAAAATAAAAAAGAAACTTCAGGGACCAATGCGGAAAAGCATCAGAGCACAGTGGCTAGCCACTTACTGTGAACTCACAGTGGCTCTTAGCAGTGACCTCTTGCAAGGTCTTTAGGTCAAGTGTAACAAAGAGCAAAAGCTCTGAATGCTTACTTGAGTGCTGTGCAAGGGCTCACTGCTGCAAAGTCTTGTATATGCAGGCTTATTTAACTGAGTAGATCTTTTAAGTTCAGTGGGAAGTGCTCACATGCGTCAAAGTTAGTTATGTTTAGGTCTTTGCAGGAGCAGACCCTTAACTATGGAAGGAGCTTATGTTCTGTTTTTTTAAATAACACGTTTCTGAATCTGAAGAGCTGTTTTTCTTACCTGAAGTCTAGTATTCATTTCCAAGAAGTAGAAATTCTTACTGGAGTCCACAAGGAATTCTACTGTTCCAGCAGAGGAATATTTTACTGCTTTGGCAAGAGCTACTGCTTGCTCTCCCATTGCTCTTCGAGTTTCAGGGTCTAGGAAAGTGCTACAACACAGAAAGAATGCCCTTTTTTAGTTAAAAAAAAAATAAAATTAAAACATTTAATCTTCTGCTTAAACTAACACCAAAAGAGGATAACATCATCATTAAAGTTAGGAACATGTTAAAACTGTCAAATGGATGCCTTTACATTTATATTACTACTAAATAGATATACTGCATGCTTTGCGATTACTGGTAATGTACAGGAAATTCAGGACAAATAACAGTATTCTCTAAAATATAAACAGAACACAACTTTTTTAGAACACTGAGATTTACAATAATGCAAGTTAAATGAAAATAAATACATACAAATTCATGATACTTTAGAAAGCATATATTTTTGGAAAAAAAAAACAAAACAACTCTATAACTAAAAAAATCCATCCAATGGAAATATGAATGCCAAAATACAGGACAGGAGGTCTAAGGGGAATTCGTTTTCTGACTGAATTAAAACAGCATGGACATTTCACTGATATTTTAAGCAATAAAGAAGTTTTGGAAAATAGTGAAGTATTTATTCGGGCTTCTCATGTGAAATTGCAATGAAGAAAATTTGGGCATCCATAATATTTAAATAAAACACTATCAACACTATCATGACTTAAACCTTAATAACCTGTATTTCTTCCCTCAGCTATACCCGTAAGCTGAAGAGGAGTTATCCATGTTTGTTAATTGCAATTCATTCCATTCCACATATCCTGGACACACTCAAAAGAACCTAAATTGCAGCTCGGCTACCACCTCAGAGGCCACTGTGAGCACCCCCCAAATACCAAATCTTCTCATTCTAGGAGTGCAACATGCTCCTTCCACTGGTCCAGTGAATCAAAAGACTCAGGTTGGTCTCCTCTGTGCTATAAATTCAGTTATTTAAATTAACCTATGCAGATTGTTAATTTAGAGTTAGAGAAATTTCTTTGGCTTTCCATCAAAGCTGTGAAACTTGTTGCTCCTCACCCTGATACAATGACCTTCAATGAAAGACAACATGTAGTTCATCTTACATAAGCTCATAAATATGCTTATTATATTTCAGTGGTGATGCACATTAGGCATATAACTCAGTTATAATTTTAAAAGTACTTTTGTAAGGGAATAGGAATCACTTCTACCTTATCTCTATGTTATGGTTTAAAACTAAAATAACAAATGTAAGCTATTTCTTGAGGTGTCTTCAACAGTGGGTCCTAATTCTGCAAAGCAGCAATCAGCAGCCTCCACCTGCCTGAAGTGGCCCCATCAAAGTCAATGAAGCTCCATCTAGGGCCCAGGACTACACTCAAATAGAAGTCAGTGCTAGGTCAGGACTTATCTTTCAGTACTTACTATGATGTTTTTCACTGAGACCTGAACTCACAGAAGAGCTAAGAGACTGCTACCACTACAAACCATATTTGACATGACACAAAAAGTGAGGAAATGTCTAGGCAAACTAGGATAGAATTCTTTTCTTCATGGCAAATGTGCTACTTTGCACCTCCATCCTTCCAGTGCCAACATAGGCAGATTCTGACAGACAGCAGGGCAGGCATTTTCTTTCTTGGCAAACAACAGGACCAACAGGAAAACAAAGTCAAGTCTGATCCGAAGAAAGCTCCCAGATCCTACACCAGATCGAAGGAAAAAACAGAAGGCATGCAAAACTATGTCATACCTGCCAAAAGTAGGCACTGGTAATGTAAAAGAGTTTCATAATATTTCTTATTTTGATTCAAGAAGAGGATAATACATTACACAAAATCAATAATCTATAATTCAATGTGGGGTTTCTGCAAGGCTTTGATCATGAAAGGTCAATGAGTGGCTTATGAAGAACAGAAGCTTTTCAGTATCGGCTTCATACTCTATTTCTAGAATAACCATTATTACTTCTTATACAGATGAAAGATAGTTACTCCCCTTTATTACAGTGGTGTCTTCACTATGTTTGTTAAATGTAGGTCTGAGATCTCTCTGTTCACCTCCTGCTGTAGCCAAAGAATGGAACAGAGGTGTCACACTGCTAAACTTGATCTCTGCCACGTGGTTAAGCTTTATGCTCTAAAATGACTGGATCATCCCTGCAATCATCTAGGTTAATTAACCAAAGCTTTCCTATTCCCCTCCACCACTTTATCTTTCATATACATTGTTTCTCCCTTCTCTAACAATGCATCTTTTACAACTGAAATAACTCTTGTCCAATCTAATTAGGCATCACTTGTGAAAACACAGCATTTTAAACCTGATTTCCAATCTTTTTCTCACACATACACCTGGTTTTCTTTCAACCAAATAGCTCCTGTGGCAGCATGAAGGCTACAAAATAAAAAAGATTCACAAGATAAAAGCACCAAAGAGAAAATATAAGATCACAGCTGACACTTAACTCATAAAATATTCGTCAAGCTATTGCAAAGTTGATCAAAGACAATACAATTAGTTTGTGCCATTGATTCTACAGCCAGAGATGAACCACATGGACAAAATGTTACCTCCCCACTTCTACCCCATCAGATAATGTTTCACAAGGTACTTCCATCACCTTCACTTACAGATAAGGTTGAGAATTTGAAAAGTACAGTTACACTGTCAGTGGAAATTTACTGCCCAGCTTAAAAAAAAAATACAATAAAATTCAGTAACATCTACCCTTCCTCTGAAGATACCACTACACTGGCAGAGAACAGTACTTTCAGTTTCTAAACGTCAAGGTCAGCCTATCTGCTCTCAGGAAATAGTTAGGCATACTGTTTATTCAAAAAAATCACTTATCTACAAAAAACATTCTCCTTCGAGATATCTATTAGGTACTACAACAGCACAGGCATAAATATGTTGAAGTATTTGAGAAAACAGTTTTGCCCCTAAGTCTAAACTGGCCACCTATGAATCACATGCACAGTCACACACAGAACAAGCTTGCTGTTTCTCTTAACGCCAAGTCCTTCAAGGATTTCTAGACAGAGTGATAGAAAATCATAGACTCATAGAATGGTTTTGGATTGGAAGGGACTTTAAAGATTTAGTTCCAACCCCTAGTTTCAACACCTTCCACTACACCAGGTCACTCAAAGCCCCATCCAATCTGGCCTTGAACACTTTCAGTGATGGGGCAGCCCCAGCTTCTCTATGCAACTTTCAGCCTTTGTGGTAAAACGAGAAGCCAACAGCATCTTCCAAAGAGGTGTGAAGCTAGAAGCAAAGAAAATTACTATAAATCTCTGGAAGTTTTGCATAGCACTAACTTTTGCCCTGGACTAACTAAAGCACTGGTGATGATCAGATGTTTCTTACTGTCTGTGATTCCCAGAACAGAGAGAGTAGGACAACTGCTAAGATGCAAACATGAAGTGATCCTGTAATTTCAACAGTTGCAGACTTAGCTTTAAGAAAATAATAGAGATTATTCTCAAAGCCAAAAGGCCCTCATCAATCAATCTCTTAAACTAGACACTTAGGAAAATACCATGATAGGAAAAAAGTAAATCAAAAGAAGCTCGAGAAGAGGCCAAAGTCAAAAGCCTTAGCTCGTACAAAAGACAAACAAACATTTTTACCATCTAGCATTCCTATCTCCTGGGCTTCACAGAATGGTTAGGGTTGGAAAGGACCTTAAGATCATCTAGTTCCAACCCCCTTGAACATTTGAACACTTCCAAGGATGGGACAGCCACAACTTCTCAAAGCAGCCTGTTCCAGCGCCTCACCACACTCACAATAAAGAATTTCTTCATTATATCCAACCTAAATCTCCCCTGTTTAAGTCTGAACCCATGAAAGACATTAAAAAGAAAAAAAAAAAAAAAAAAACAGAAAAAAAAAAAAACCACCAAAAAACCAAACCGCTTCAATCTCTCACAGCTTTTAACAGCAGCTACCATTAAAAATAGGAGAAAAAAAGGAGAGTATATTTCCTCCACCTAGCCATACAAGAAAAGGTGTTTCCAGGAGTCATTAATCAATGACACTAACTGAAACAGCATTCACAGGAAGGGCTAACTTCAGGCTTTAGGGTTTCTACTATGTCTCACAGAAGTCAGTACCCTCCTTATCTGCAACTGTCGTGTAACCCTTTGTAAATAAATGCATTGTGCAGCCAACTGCAAGTGGCTGTAAGGCAGATAAGGCTTCCAAAGCTGTCAATAAAAGTCTGGCAGAGTCTAAAGCATTCAACAAGAAAGAAAGAGTTTTCATGCCAAATTTTGGAAGCTATTGACTTGTGAACACTCTTTCATGTGAGTTATAGAAGTGGATGAGGAAACTTACTGACAACTCCAATACAGAAGCCCAAGAAAGTTAAAAGGCTGATATTTCTAAGGAAAGAAAACACTCTGACCACATTGCCTGGTGAGAGAAAGATGCATCACTCTCCCTTTAGTTGACCACGTGCATAGGGAATGAGCAGGCAGTGGTTGCAGGCAGCACTTTACAGGTAGTCCTTAGGCAAAAAACTCTTCTAAGTGCTTAGGTATATGCATATGCACATTGTTTCACGACCTGAAGAATTCACATTTCACAAACAAAACCATAGTAAGATCTTTAGGCATAAGGCTTCTGAGAAACCCACAATCACTACCTCACTACCAGGAAGTAACAAGAGCTATTTGAGCATTTATTAGTGGGTTTGTATAATTAGATTTAAGCTTTGTTTTGTAACTTAAAGTCTAGTTCCTAAACAGTGCCAGTCCCACAATTACAATTCAACATTCATTTATATGCTGCCTCTAAATAAATATCATTTGAATGATGTGCTTTTCCTCACATCCTGAATTATTGCATCACATAGTTCTGCGCTATAAAATAATGGTAAAGTCATCTCAGCTGGTGAACACATTACACTGGGAATTCCCACAGGTAGTGATATACCTATGTCTGTTTTTCTAAAATCAGAACTTCCTTCTGCCTTTTTTATTACACAAATTCTCTGATGAATGCCATGCAACAGAAAACACAGCAAGACCATACTTTGTACAATAGCAGTGTATTTCAGCTCCGTTTGAAATCAGTGGGATTAAGACTATTTAGTACTTTTGAGTTACTGTTTCTATAGCTTACTACATCTATAGTTTACTACCATCAGTGGCACTAAAAGTGGCACAGAGAATATAACACTTCATGCTTCATTTCAAACAGAAATTAAAAATATTACGTGGCCCTCTCACAATGCTTGTAACACAGTCAAATATCTGTATCTGTGATAAAATGAATACTTATTCCATATTTTATTTTACTCTTAAATCTAAAAGCTGAGTGGCAAAGAAAAGTAAAACTCAGACATATTAAGAAAGCCATCTCATATACCACATGTATTTGAGTGTTAAAATCCACATCCATATTATACAAGATCATGAAAAACAACATTCAAATTGCATTATGACAAATTTAATATAGCTTAAACATTTATTTTCTTTGTGGTTTTCAACAGAATAAAATTTGCTTCCATTTGTACAAGCAGCTTTCCAAAAGTGCTTTCAGTAACTATAAAGCTGCATCAAGAGTCTAGTATACTCACCTTGGTGCTTCCTCCACAACTTTTTGGTTTCTCCTTTGAATGGAGCACTCCCTTTCATTCAACCACAAGGCATTACCATGTTTATCTGCCAAAACCTGAAAGAGTAACATGCTGCTATTAACAGACAGATGTACGTATACGGCTTTTTGACGTTACACTATTATCTAGCATTCAGTTAGTTTAATTTAAAAATATTTTTTTTCAAATCTAGAAATAAAGGTTGGGAAAACTGCTAGTGTATAAAATTAATTGTATATGGAATACTAATCAAATGCTCCTTCAAATTCTGAATAGCATTATTTTAAGGCCTCTATATAGAGTCTATAAATTGCAAAAAAACACTCACTTCAAAATTTTTAAGAAGCTCCCAAAAGTTCAGAAATCAGAAGACTGAAATAAAATTAAAACTACATTTTCAAGAATATAAAATTGTATTGCATAATGAAATCACTCAGAAGCAATATCTTGTGTCAACGAAAGAGAGAAAAATCTCAAAAATGCCAAATTTTGCTCCTGAATTACACACAAAAGTTTTCAGAAAAATGGCTAATGGAGCTTTCTTAGTAGACAAACCACAGCACCCTGTATGTAACAAAGAAGAAAAAGATCTTCAGAAACTTTGCAATCTTTTATTAAAGAGAATAAGACTTGCTACTTCTTAGTACTTTCACTGTAAATTAAAGCAGTAGTTTCAAGGAATTTCTTAAAAATCGGGTTTCAGCTACAGATTCTGTCTGCAGTTTCAGTTCATGGAAGAGTTAAACATACACACAAGTATCTAGATCCAACTACCTAAATTACACATTAGAAAAAAAAAAACCAAACAAAATAGAACTCTCAATAGACACTGCAACTTCAAACTGGAAGGGAAAGTAAGAAACAGTACTCTATCCCGTTATGAAATTGACTGTACCATGCAGCCATTCCCAATATCTGGATATCGGATTTGAGGATTCAAGACTTCTTCCCTTCTTATGATTTCATACTCTACAATTATTCTTGGAACAATTTCTCTCACTGCAGACCACACTGGCTCTCTTTCTTCCTTATAAATTTTTCTCTCTAATCCATTTTTTGTCATCTATCTTCCTGGTCTGATCTGCGGGAACCTCTGCCAATATTCATGCTTCATTCTTTAATAGTGCAGTTCTACACTGAAAACTGACAAGATAAAAAAAGGAGACAATCTTCCTCAAACTGTGTGAATTCAACCATATCTACTCACATTTGTGACAATGAATCTGTATTATTTATTATTCCTTTCACCACAGAGTGAGTATGGCACTAAGCAAGATGAATTCCTGCATCTATGACACCAATGTTTGCTGATGCATGAATAATCTGGGTACATGTGACTGAAAACAAGGCACTGTGCAGCATCGGATCCAGAGTGTTCCACACCCTGTAGTACAGATGCATCTTTTCCTCAGAAGTTCTGTTGTGTTCCCACAAATTTATAGAGCTTCCTAAGGAAAAAAAATCCTCTCCAAAGAGTTCTACAAGATCGAGGACTTTAATAGCTGCTGAACTACAGTGTGTCCCAGAACCCTCTTTTCTGCCCAGAGGGAAGTTTAGCAGCAGCAGCAGGGTACTCCAGCCAACTGCTGGGTTCTGTAATAGGTGACTCAGTGCAAAGAAAAGGAGAAAAAACAAAACAAAACAAAACAAAAAAAAAAAAAAAAAAAAAAAAAAAAAAAAAAAAAAACAGAACTAAAATAACACAAATCTATATAAAAAAATTTGGGAAGACCAAAGATTTTTTAATTGGGTTTTTTGTTCTTTTCTTTCCTTTTTTTTTTTTTTTTTTTTTAATATTACAACAGTACCTTTAGGGCACAGCATGGTACTCACTGGGAAAATAGCTGTCCTGTAAGTAGGATGATTCCTTGTGAGCATTTCTGTTTCATTGTTAGAAAGACTACAACTTCCCACAGAATCCAGCCTCATAAAAACAAACAAAACAAAAAGTCCTGGAATATTTCAATAAAAAAAGAGTTCCTGTGCTTCTCTCTCTGTGTATATTCCTGAAGGGGATAATAAAATATTTTTCAAGCCAACTAGTAAATATTTTCTTTGACTTCAGGACATTTCTTATATCCAATTTAATATCTGCAATCTGGGCCTTAAAATAAATGTTTTTCCATTATCAGTTAGTACAGCTCAAAAGAGACATGAATGAACATTCACTATTAAAATGTAATTACAAATAGAATAAGCCAAACAACACCTAGTGTTAGGCTTTTGCTTTCATTTTGGGTCCACTCCTTTCATTATCAGAAATTAAAGAAAATACCTTCTTTATAAAACAGTTAAATTTCAGAAAACATTTACAGAATGTTGAAATCACCTCCTCTGAGATGACATGAGATTCCAGTACACATCTCACTAAAAAAGTATGTCACAGCTACAGCTTCTTTTCTAAATATCTAAATATTCTTAAAAGACAACGTCCTCATTTATGGGATTATATGATTATTATATTAGTATATGTTATGTATATATATATGCCAAACTAATTAAGAATAATGTATCACAACTTATCTTACATGACTCAACTATTCTATTTCCAGTTGTAAGACTGATATTTAGCCAAGTAATAGACATTCCATGTACTCTTACTTTAAACTCAGGTCCTTTATATCAGATATTTCAGGAGAACAAGACTTCAAATCAGTTCAAGCATAAAGTCTATTTGAACTCTATTTTCCTGTTAATTGTTTTCATCTTTTCTCATGTTTTACAAAGTGATTGTTTTATAGCTAGACACAGGAAACCCCTTATTTAACAATTTTAGGTACCAATGCTTTGGAGCTATATGGGAATGTTAAAAAAAAAGTTCTATTTAAAAGTTACTGCTAAATTAATAAATATTTGGCATCTGGTCTCAAATTGTTTGTATATTCAGCAGTTTGAAAATGAACCAAAGCCAGCGTCCTAAAGCTGATTAGAACATGAAGTTAAAATGATATGCTATCATATTGTTAAAAGTTACCATCAAAGTGTTCGTGTAAGGAAAACAACACTCATTGTACACTTATTATAAATAAAACTATAAATTATTAATAGCAAAGCTATTTTGTTTAATCTAGGTAAAAATATTTAACAGTTCTTAAATACAGTACTGCCTTTTTTTTTTTTTTTGAGGTAACCTTTTTTAAATCTAAAGTAATCAAGACACTGCAAAATATGCCCACAACTCATGAAAGTATGGAGGAATCAATCTTATCTAACTTTAGTCATCAAAGAGTCAGTAGGAACCAGCTGAAGCTCCCAAATCTACAAGGAATGAAAGAAATATATCTTTAATGTATACTGATTTGCATTAAAAAAAAAAGTAACAAAGATCAAAAATTATTAGCCACGACAACAGAATATAGGAAGATGCTCTAGAAATCTGACCTCTTTTGTAAGCTAAGATCAATGCTGAAACTAAATGCCCACTATACACCTTTCCATGACCCTTCAAAAGAGAACAGGTTTGGGGTGAAATTTCATTTTTACAGACTGTTTCTTCATTATTTCTGCCCCTCTGCTCTGCCCAGGTGAGACTCCGCCTGCAGCACTGCATCCTTTTGGAACAGGTCCAGAGGAGGGCCACAAAGACGATCAGAGTGCTGGAGCATTTCTCCTACAAAGGCAGGCTGAGAGAGCTGGGGGTGTTCAGCCTGAAGAAAAGAAGGCTCCGAGGAGAACTTATTGTAGCCTTTCAATACTTAAAGGGAGCTTTTAAGAAAGCCGAGAAGAGACTTTTTACAAGGGCTTGTAGTCATAGGATAAGGGATAATAGTTTTAAACTACAAGAGAATAGATTTATACTAGATATGAGGAAGAAATACTTTATGATGGGAGAGGTGAAACACTGGAAGAGGTTGCCCAGACAGGTTGTAGATGACCCATTCCTGGAAACATTCAAGGCCAAGTTGAAGAAGACTCTGAGCAACCTGATCTGGTTCAAGATGTCCCATCTAGCTGAAGATATGGGTTGGACTAGATTACCTTTAAAGGTCCCTTACAACCCAAACTATTCTATGATATGCAGTAAGTTAGCCTGTGCACATATATAAAAACACAGGAAATATCAGACTGTAGGCACATATGTGGTGGAATAAAAATGTTAAATATTTCTCTCTTACAAATCATTCCATACTCATCAAATTTACTGTTTTTCATTCAGCTACTGAGCTACTGTCAGAATACTTCAGGCTCACTGCAAAACTGTTGAGGAAACTGATACACTCCATACAGATTTCTAGTCAGGAAAGATTATTTCAAGCCCATGGACAAGCCCAATTTAGTTGCCTGCATAAGATCAAACACATCATAAGTTTTAAAATCATATTTTTCTTAAAAAGTCTGGTCCAAAACAAGTCTTGCTTTGCATTAGCACATCCGGGTTAACACTAGATCCAATAAAAAATATAAATGGTCACAATCCAGAATTTAAGCAGAACACAGCCAATTTTGAAGCACAAACTGCTCAAAGTGGGACACAAATCCTCCTGAGCTCCCCAGTAACATTAGATACTTCGGAACATACTCCAACATTCTCACAAAACCACACAGAGGTTGCAAGAAAAATGTTAAGCACAGCAGCGCGTGAACTTCTACATCCTCTGCTGCACTCAAGCACTGCAATCAGGATCCAGAGTTCAAGCTCCAGCCCCTAACAGACATCTGTAGACAGATGCCTACAACTGTGGTTTCTTTTTTCTTTCCCTCAACAAACTGAGCAGAGTTCGTTGTCTTCCTGCTAAAGAAAGGGTAAGGAATAAAAACAGGAAGGCTGTATTGTGCATGATAGCCATGTAGTTTGAGCAATGGCCCAAGACACAGGAAAGCACAAGACCATATGCCTTTTTTAACTGAGTGTTTGAAACGTTTTGAACTTTGATTAACTTATGACTTCAGATCTTATTAAATAAACAAACAATAATTAATAATAGTAATAATAATACTACTACAAACCTGGATTTCTATGTGACGAGGGTTATCAATGAACTTTTCTATCAGTAAACGATCATCACCAAAACTTGAAGCAGCTTCTTGAGATGAAAACCTAAAACCTTCCCTTAAATAATGGAAACAAAAAGAATAATCTGTATTTTTAAAAGTTAAATCAAGCTCTGAAGCATACAAGGAGAAGGAACACTTATTCATTTCAGTCATCTGGCAGTTTTCATCAATCAACACATACATCCAAAAACCAGATTTAACCATTTGCATGTGATTCTTTAATAAGTAACTCTTTTTTCTTCCTTTTTTTTTTTTTTTGCAAAAGCAAAAAAAAAAAAAAACTAACTAAAAAAACCCTCAAAGCACAGAGAATTTCAATGTGCTTAAAAACTCTGGGCATTTACAAAAATTATTCAAATGTATTTTCTTTGTTGGCATTTTCTTCTGCAAAAGTAATAATCAAATTTTAAACCCCAGTAATTACAAAGTACTTGTTATACAGAAGTAGAGGTGACGCTCACCATTATTTAAGGTATACAGTCCTCTTAATACTCAGGAATAGCAGAGGTTAGTTGCGCATTAATTAGATGAAAGAACCGCAGATACAATATTGCAGACCTTGTAAATTCATTCACTGAACACACAACCTGAAGATGTAATACTTCACTTTATAGAGAATTCCAGCTGTACCGCTAGTTTTCCCTGCATTAAAGCATAACTGAGCTTACACCGCACGTCCCATATATTTCCCTCTACTTTCTCTAATATGTATGTAATTACTTAAACAAATATTGTATGATGTTATAATTATTAATTTTTCATGGCAGAAAGATTACTCCTATGGGGCATAACTGCTGACAAACAACTTCATGTTCAGCTTTCTCAGGATGGAATGTACCATAAAGCAGGGACCCAAAGGCTCCATGGAAGTTTTATACAGGCTCTTTAACTGGTATATTAGTCCCATTTATGTTGATACATATGGAAACTTTGGGGTAAATTTCTGTGGGATTGACTACTGAAACACAGCGGCCCTGGTATTTGTGCCTGGAATAAGAATTACAGCACAACTGAGTTGAAGTTTCCATGCTTTCCATCTCTGGAATCTAGTTCAATTTCACAAACAAAATGCAGACAACAGAACTACCAGATAGGTAAATTCACAGTATAGAGATGCTTGTATTTAAAGGGTTTTTTTCCACCTTCTTTCAAGATTGTGTAATAATATGTTAGAATTTTGAGAGATTATACTCAATGTACAGTCTTTCTTAAATTCGTATTTAATTTCAACATGTTTAATTACTTAATAAAAAGGGGCATCAAAATTTGTGGTTCTGTACACTGCCTGATCTGCCCAATAAACCTAAGTGAGGTAACAAACAGCCATACAGCGTTTCTTACTGAAACAGATTTAGAGCTATTTTAACTCCTATATCAAAGGCTCTGTTTCCTTTTGTAAACACTCTATCAGACAGGTTTATGCATAATTGGCTATTTTTCCTTCATGAAGTATGTGCTAATTAGAAATCTAATCTGCAATACTTGCTAAAAAAAGAAAGTCAGGTACCTAATTATCTAATCCATACATCTGTAAATCTTTTTAAATTATATATAACAGGAATTACTATCTCAGGTATTCTGACCTTGTTTGCACCTTACAAAACTGCGCAGTTGCATTTGTTCAGCAATAAAGATTACCATTAATAACACTTCACCTTCCTTAAAGAGATCATACTAAGCAAATGGAGATGGATCAGAGTCTCTATGAATATTAAAGAAAAAAAGAGAGCTGTTTGGGCTTTTAAGCTAGAAGAGAATTTGTATTTGAAGCATTGTCCTTTCACCAAGCAATAGCCCTACAGAGCCTCACTGCAAGGAAGATGCTCCTCACAGAGCACAACCACACTAACATGTGCAACCAAGTCCAAAACCTGCCTGACCAACCTAACCCCAGAAGAGAAGTGTGGGTGAACTGGAGACAGGGAAGCCTGAGCTTACTGCTCCTGTCTAGGCTCAGGTACAGTTTACCCTATAAACAACAGGCTGTCTGCAGCCTAATCAAGCCCTGATGTTTGACAAGACACAATCATTCAGGCTGATGTACCTCACCTTCGTGAAGACCATTGTTGCTAACTCTACACCATGGCTTGAGGTAAAGGGTGCTCTGGTCAGAAGATTCGTGAAAAGGGACTGTGCACAGACCCACGCTCTACAGACTAACTGTCTACTAACACAGCCATCTCCACATCTTCCAGTACCAGCTACACGGCCTAGACAGAGGAGCAGGGAGGACAGACTGTGCATTAGGCATTACTGAGCACCTTATCCTACAGGAACAACAGCTGAGCCAGTATGCAAGGAGTACAGCAAACAGCAGCAGCTAAGAGAGGCTTTGGCAGGAGATACTTTTGATAGTTCCTCATAAGATGGGGCTGGTGGTACGAAGTAGTTTTGACAGCAGAGTACGAATGGGGAGGTAGACTGGCATTTTGATTGCAAGTTATTTATTTATTCAGTCAAGATTCTCTGTTAAGGTTTTTGATAGATTCTCAGTAACTTTTAGTGTCAGGCTTTTGCTGGGTTTTTTTCTTATATACAGATTTGCTGCTCTCAGGTGTTTCTATGATCTTCTGCTAGCTGTTTCCCATATTAAACAGACTGATTCCTGATGAAAAGGGTCCCATAGCTGCCTGCAGCAAGGATGACTCATGCCCCAGGTCAGCCACCTAAAGACACACATTGCCATGGAGTCAGCAAGCATGTATGGCACCATGCAGTACGCATGGTGGCCATGGAGTCAGTAAGCATGGATGGCACCACGCAGCACACATGGTGATTCCACAGCCCCGGCTGCACTAGTATCCATTGCACATCAGATGACTTGACCTACGTTGGGCTTGGAGCAGCTAGATGAAAGGCCTCCACAGCCCATGCCTAAGGCAGGCAGGGAATGCCACTGCCTCTCCTCAGGGACAGGGTGGGTCATGCTGGTCAGAGCTGCACACTAATAAAGCCTAGAGGCATCAAGGGGCAGGGACTAAACCAAGAGGTCCACCTCAAGTAG
>JANHGB010036546.1:0-10723 GCA_026283785.1 Coracopsis vasa | reverse complement strand
TTCTGCCTAAGAGCTCATCTCAGTCTCCCCTCTGGCAGGTTAAAGCCATTCCCCTTGGCCTGTCCCTACAGGCCCTGATGAACAGTCCCTCTCCAGCATCCTTGTAGCCCCCTTCAGACAATGGAAGCTGCTCTGAGGTCTCCCCGCAGCTTCTCTTCTCCAGGCTGAACAGCCCCAATGTTCTCAGCCTGTCTCCATACAGGAGGTGCTTCAGTCCCCTGATCATTTTCATGGCCTCCTCTGGACTTGCTCCAACAGCTCCATGTCTATACAATCCTCAGAAAAATTCTAACTTATATGTACTGTGTAGAGTTCCTTGAATTTGAAGCTACTAAATTTCTAGAGATCCCAATTTACAGCTCTCTATCTAGTCAGACTGTGCAAGCACTTCCCACTTGCAGAGTGTGAGCTCCAGAGACTCACAAGGACTTTCATCCATAATTGCTGAACCAGATGCTGGAAGGCTGAGCACTGAAAATGAGGTCAGGAACCTCCCTGTCCTGTGCACAGGAACCTCCTCCTCAGTACAGTCAGCCTGCAGAAGGTAGCTGCTTTCTTGAGGGTGCACATGGGACACACGGATCGACACAAGGATGTTATGAAGGAAATGAGCAGAATGGGATAAGATGTCTTGCCTGCACAGCAACAGACACCTGACTGTATCTATTAAAGAGCATACCTATTAAAATAAACAAAGCATTGCCAGGTTACCTACAAAGACCATGGATGGGTACTTTGGGCAGCACAGCTTGTTTCTTAATTTCCCCTTTTTGTTCCAGTTGTAATATTTGGAACATTAATGCACCATGTTCAGGTGTTGGTCTGTGGTATGATGGTGCCAGAAAGATTTCTGTGCTCAGTTTCCAATTACTAACCACAGGGCAAAAAGTGGAGGCTCTGTGTCCAGCTCTGACCCTTTGGAGCAGTGCCTTGTACCACACTGGGGTACCACCTCTGGCCTGACAAAGCAGCACTGGTGCAATTCCAAGTGTGCCTGCATATCAGCTGAAACAGAGTGCTGCAGAAGGGGGATTAAGTGAAGTTAATACTCCAAAAAACAAGTGCAAAAATACCAATAATCCACGAGCGATGTGAAGGACTGCGTCAGGACAAATAAAAGAGCAGCAAAAATACCATTCCATTCTGCGGAGGCATAAGGAGGAACAAAACAAACTCAAGACAAAAAGGAATTAAGCCTTTGGACACAGACCAACAGCCAAGGATTCTTTGGATTTAAGGTCAGCCTTAGCCACTGGCTGCAGTGCAGAAATCGTATCTGAACAGATTAGAATAAATGCAGATTTCAGCATTGTGGTGCCTGAGCCTGAACATTTGCCAGCCCTGTCCTTGATTTGACTTATGCTTAACTCTAGGCCAAGTCTGAACAGCACATCTCCAACTCACAGCTGATCAATAAGGATCTTTAATGCATGAGCTGCTCTATTATAAAATATACAATCCAGATAACTGACTGTAGGAGGCAGATGAATTCACAGAAGAAAGCTGAATCTGAACATATGATGCACTATTAGCTTATGCACCACGTGCTTGTGTGCCTGGAGCTTACAGACAGCTGGTAATATGGATATGCACGTGTGTTTCCCAGAATCACCAACTAGTAGGTAGAAGCTTGGTTATAGCTGGAGGTTATCTGAAACATCTGTGCCAGGCATAGAAGCCAGAGTACCTCTATAAAGATGGCCAGGTCCAGAAATTCACAGGTTGTTCTTCCAAAATAGCTTGCCAGTTTGGAAGGAACTAATTCCTTTCACTCAAAAGCTGGGGATACAAAGCAACAGGAATCTAACTGGAGAAACCAGTTCACATGAACTGTCCATGAGCTTCCCAAAACACACAGGTTCAAGTGGGAAGTTTTAATTCTAGCTACAATCAACAGAGCTGATACTTGTCAACCTGGATTATTTCAGACTTTGGTTTTGCATCTACTTTCACATGAAAATAACATGCCTTTAGACGAATTTAAATGCACAGCTGCTCAACCTGTTTAAGCATGACTCAGAATGAAACATGAACTGCACAGTAGGATAACATAGCTCCTGCACTGGGATTTTATAGTCTCAGACCTTGATTTTCTATTATTCACACAGCTCTCATTTGACTTCAGGATGACTATGCCTGGGCAACAGCCAATGTGGAAGTGGCCTAAAAGGACACAAACCAGGATCAGAAGCAGAGCAGGGTGAATGCTGTGACAGTTCCATTGACTTCCTTTACAATTTAAGTCCTTATAAACTGGAATTATACAGAAGGTGCAAGATCTCTTTTGTAAAGAGAGGAGACAGGAGAGATGATGAAGCCCTTGACCACCCTTAGGTGCAGTTCTGAGAAAGAGGAACAGTAACCAGCTGACACAAGGCTTCAGATGGCCTGGATGGGTGAGAGCATGAGGGAAAAAAAGAGGCCTTTTGGCCATCTTTATTCTGAATGCATGTTTTCATCTTAAACACCACAAGCCCTAAGAAAAAGGAACAGGACCTTGCACACTGCTGGAGGATCTGCTCACCACCTTGCAGAATGTGGCACACATGCTGGGACCAAAGGTCACCAGAAGCATGTCTTTATAATTCCATATTGTTTCTATATGTAAACTAGTCCAAACCTCAGAAGTTCTGAGATTTATTTATTTAAGTGAAACTTACTCATATTTTGTACATTATTAACAAACTTTCAGGAATAAAACAAAAAGGGTCACAGAGGAAACCAATGAGTATTTGTGACATGCATTTACAGAGAAGTCTGTGAGAGAATAACATGGTCGCATTTGCTCTTTGAATTAAGAGGCAGTGTTAAACCACATGCAAACATAACTGGATGCAAAGTGGATGCCTAATTAAACTCCACAGATTGGATCTAAAGAACCAGATGCATTTTTTCCTCATTCATCGTTCACAGAAATTAAGTTTAGTAGTACCAAGAGAGAGCTATTGCTGTTTTGATGCAGTTTCAACATCTCTTTTAGGAGAATGGATACAAGACATGACCCCTTCCACCTCAGCATGCTTTCTTGCCTAGCTGCTGATGCTAGTGCAGCCCTTAAAGCATTAAAGGTATTCTACAAAAACTACTGGCCCCACCTAACATTTGCTATTCACAGCTGGTGAGGCTTTTCCTATAGCACACATCACATTTCCCTACATTAAAGAGGGAAAACCAGAACAGTGTCTAGAAACCAGAACAAGTTTTAAACAAGCCCAGCTTGTTTGACTGAGACCCAGCAGCTCTGCAGCTGCAGCAGTCCTGAAGGGAGTTTGCCATGGGCTCATTTCCCTGTTTCTGGACAGTCTAGTTCACAGTGAGGTTGGATGCCTTTAAGCTACGCTGCAGCCTCCAGTGCAGATATGTCCTGAAGGAGGACAACAGTGACTTGCTAAAGCACATACATTCAGTCTACAGCCATCAGGACTTTACCATTAGGATCATATCACGCTTTGATTTCCTTTTCCTTTTGAAAAACAGTCTTTTCAGATGTTAGAGCTCAGATATAAAGCAAAAGAACAGCAACAGAAGGACCCTGGTTTCTTTAGTTCAGTGACACCAACTGTGGTGAAACATCAACAGTTCTTATGATACTCCTATTTCTATATCCTTAAAAAGAAAAGAAACTTGCTTATTTTTCAAAAACCTTTGTGGAGGAACTAATAGTGAGTACAAGTGGATAGTTTTTGTCACCATTATATGCTTGAGAAGCTCCTAGGCAATAGCCAAGATGATCTGCAGACAAGAAGTCCTTTTGACTGGATGCTGATCTGCAAGAAGAAACTGATTTTAAAGCAAAGGCATAAAATTACAGTCATGCTGATGCACTGAAAAAGAAGGGAAAAAGAAGGTATTATCTCAGGTGTCTGAGAGCTTGCCATATGTGTTAGTAATGCAACAGGAAAGCTAATAACTCAGGTGCAGCATGAGATACTTCCATGTACTCGAATCCCCCATTTCCCTGGATAAGGAATAATTTATTATATGAGGTATAGTCTTTCTATATTCATAACAAAATTTTTTCTCACACAATGGAAATGGAAATTCCATTAATGGGGAAAATGAAAGGTTTTCTGTTCTATCTAGAAGTCTGCCAGCAGTGATATCAAAAGATACACCAGACATCCAGACTGAAACAAAATTCTCCTTATTGGTAGCCCAGGGAAAATTCAGAACTAGAACTGAGCTTCAGAAATTAAGCTTATAATGGGATTCACACAGACCTTCACACAGCCCCTGGATGTGAGGAAAGTGAAGATCTAAATTAAAGCTTCCCTTTCAGGTCCACCTCTCTGCCTGAAGATATCTGCTGTGATATAGAACTATCCTATCCTGAAGGGGGATAGTTCAAAAAGAAGCACAAACGTCTCCCAGGAGCACACTCAAAGCAATTGAGAGTGGGTCTTCTATTTCTGGTGTTGGCAGACATTGAATTCACTTCCCAATCTCACACACAGGCAGAACTGCAGCAGCAACTATTGGAACTATTGTTCCTTTTATTCAAGTTTTACATAAAAAACTACTAAGAGGTGGTAAGATTACTTGTGACTGAAAATGAGAGTAAGCCAAACGAGTAAAAGCAGCAAAAGGTCAAACAGATTTTCATCTATAGGCAAATTATTTTAGAAATTTCAGGTTAAATGAACCACAGATGCAATTTTATGGCTACATTGTAAATTATGGGAAGTTTGGAAGAGAAGAGCCCAGGATTTACCTGTTCATCTTGAATGAACACAGTCTGTCAAAAGAAGAGGATGCCTTTGCCACTGTATGTACACGGACAGCAGTGCTGGGCACCTTAGCCAGGTACTCTTATTCTACCCTAAGAAAGATTAAGACATTTCTACTGGATCAACACTATCTCAGCACTAGGGAAACATTTATTTTTCCTATTTCTTCCACGATAGGAGCAATTATTGTTCTAGTGCTGCACAGCGGAGAACGGCAACAGGGACAAACCAGGTCACTCCATTAGCATCCACAGGAATCTTGACAGCGTAGTTCCAGGTTAAAACTCTGTAGACAAATGTATTTATTCCGTGTTTACCTCTCTCTTTATCCCAGGAGACATGAGCAGCTCAACAGGTATGTTTGGAAATTGCTGCTTCTCTGCATTGGAGGCGTCAGCTACTGCAAACTGATGCACCCAACCAGGCAATGCAGAGCTGTGGCAGCTAGAGCTGCTACACTGTCAGCGTGGTTTAGACAAGGGCATTTTCAGTCACAAGGAATAGCACCAATTCCACTGGGGCACAGCTCCTTATGGATAGTCCAAGGAGCATTTATATCCACGGACTTCAGGAGGAGCCACACTTACCCCTCAGGATGTCATGCCTAGAAACTAAGTTTCGTTTTCTCTAGCAGCAAATCAAGATTGGTATTTGCTGCAGAGAGCTATTACAGGGCTTGCATAATGTTAGCAAAGTGCTGCGAGCATGAAATATGCCTCATATCATTAAATATGTGACAGATGTACCTGCAGAGAACTCATTAATTCTCATTTCTATTCCTGTTAGTCTAGAAATATTAGCATATAATTGTTAGTTTCTAAAATATTCTGGCAAACTTTTTTTAACTGAAAAACTGTGTCAGCATTTATTTTGGAATCTCCGATGGAGCCTGTTCTCTTGCATGCCCCTCAAGTAACATGTTACAATAACCTCAATTACCTAACAGGAAATTAACGTTAGAGCCTCAGTGAGGCTCTCTGCAAGCCTTTAAGTAGGAGCTGTGAAATTTCTTCTCTGTAAACCTAAATGAAGAAGCCTTCAGCATGGCAAGAAAATTCAGAAGGGACTGTTCTGGAAATGAAAACCAAACCCACTGCATGTGTGGGACACAAAGAGGCTGTATGGCAATACCACATGTATTTTGTGATTGTTTTGCAGGGCCCATCGTGGAGCAAAAGGCTGAGTGAAGAAGCAGCCAGCAGTAACACGCTGTAAGCAACTGCAGTCTGATATGAAGAAATCCAAAGGAATTTACATTATCTCCTTTCCTTAGGGTATGCTACTTAAAGAAATCCTGAATTCCTTTCTTCTGGTGTTTCCTTTTCTTCCTGGAAGTCTCTAGATCATTTAATTCCACACAAAATCAAAGCCTGGAAGTAATATCAGCCTGATAGCTGTGTACAAAAGCCCTGCAAAAACGAATACATCCATCTTAGTGACAGAAGCAGCTCGCATTCACAAACACTGCTCCCCCAGCAAGTATGGCGTAAGACCACATGTTGTTCTGTACAATAGCATATGGGGACCAGGAATTTATTGTATGTTACCCCAAAGTACAGCTTTGGGGATAAAAATCTTGTGTCAGCTTATATTTCTCAGCCTCCTCTTTAGCATCGGGTGGTTTGAAAGGCTGACAAAGGGAAACTTCATTTATCCAGAAAGATACCAGAAGATAGATGTGCAAACAAAGCACAGCAGTATCTCTGCAAACACTGTTGAAGAATACCAACTGTGTATAAGAACTACACTGGGACAAAGAAACATAGCTTCAACTCTGTCAGAATGCTTAAAACAGGGAAATTTGCAGCAATTACAAAGTGGAAAGTAAATATAATGGCCAATGGGCCTTTGCAGGAAATAAGCTGTTTAATTATATAATTATTACTATTTGGAAAGAAGCCAAAGAGAAGGGAAATGCATGGAATAAATCTGTGGGAATGCAAACACTTGCCTGGGATGGTATCACAAGCATGGACAAGACAGATCACAATGTGGTTCTGCTGAGCTGTTTCCCACAGTATGCGATTACCTGATTAAAGGCTCTATAATAACCCATGTACACAGAGGGGGTGAACTACATTTACATAGGTAAATCAGGGCAGATTTTTCTCTCTGCTCACTCCTGCACACCTCATTTCTGATGCTTTATTTTCTATGTCATTAGTCTCTCTTGCTGAAGCTGAGGGTTGTCCTTGTTTATGGACTATGCTAAAACACTATGCAGCAGAATGCCTCTTCTAGTTACCCCAAGAGCATCTGCTATTCAAAGTATCTTACAAGGTTTTTCCTCCAAGTATGCACAGTGGGTTGCAACACTCCACATAGTATCTGGCATGTTTTACTGCTTCAGTTTTTCCTTTAATTCTTACTAAATATTCACAGACCACATATCTACCTCTGACTTGGTGTTGTTTGATTGGGGTTTTGAATCAGCACAGTGTGGCACCTTACCATGAATGAGAGTTCACTGCCTGCTTAAGCTTCTCAGGCAGATTCCTCAATATCTTGCACTCTGCAATTTCATAGCAGCTCAGAATCCCAGCTGAGCAGGATAAAAGTCTTTGAGGTCTGTTTCTAAGCGATGCCATAACTCTTAAGCCTCTAATAATATTTGTACTTTGAGAAATCAAACTATTTTTGGTTTCTTGACTAGTATCTGTGGAAGGGGGAAAAAAAGAGGCATTTTCTGTGAAAAAATCATGGTGCATAAGCAAATGGCATACTGCAGTTCTGAGCAGCTGCTAAGTAAGGAAGAAGCAAGCCTTAAGAAAGGACACTGCATTGCATTAAAGTGTAGCATGGCTCAGAAGATGGTTTTGACAAGTCTGCATGATGAAATTCTTATCAGTTTGGCACATTTCCTTTGTGCCATCCTGAACTACACTGAGGATTATAAGGAGCACTTTTAAAGGAGTACACATGGAAGAAAAGAGACAAAGGGGCTGGTAAAGGGTCAATTAGTTTGACAGAAGCCGTGGAATAAATGGAAATTATATGCACCGATTTTATACTTTCAATCCAGTGTGGAACCTCAGTAGAAGAGTGATACACAGCTTAACTATCCATGTATGTTTAGCAGATAGTGTAACACATTACATGCTACAATACATTGAGAACAACATGTTTTAAGCACCTTATGCTGCACGTACTATGCAGGATTTTATCTGTAGGACTAATGAAGGGTATTCATGCTACTCTCTCCCAGTAAAGCTATTAGTGAAAATGGGAGCAACTCCTAGTGTCACAGACAGCACAATGCTAAAAGGTTTAATAGGCTATTTGGCAGGAGCCAGACAGAATAGCTTCAGCTGCTGAAATCCTGACACTTATATTTTGCCCTTCATTACCAGTGTTCTTATCTTTCCCCACAGAACAAGAGGTGTTGGATGGTGCTGTCAGTCTCTGGGGTTCCAGTTAAGCTGCACTATAACATCCCTACAGCACAAAGAGAAATGTGTTTTCTAGGAATATTTGTAATCTGTTGCTATTAAAGGTTTAATTAAATGTAGCTTTAGGGCAGTAATTAACACATAATAACGACATGCTTTGAGTATCCTCCACACCACCAGCTAGAAAACATATAAGAATAAATAAAAGGGGGTGCACAAAGTATATACATGCTATGGCCTCACTTCCTTCCCATTGGATTCAACAGTAAAGTTCTAAAATAATCCAGCACTGCCCTAAGAGAACAAATTGCCTAAAAGTACAATTTTGTATCCTGACAAGTTGGAATTTCACAAGAATTTTAGTATTAATGTATTGGTCACGGTTTCATTTCCAGTCCTACTGACATTTTAAGGCAGATGGGATACATCAAGGAAAGAACACATCAAGAGAATTGTGAAGACACACTGAATATCCTGAAACAGTTAAAAAGAAAGACTAGAGGAGGAAAACAACAAGAAAGCTGTAAATGGGATAAACCTCAATATAAATACTGTGCTTTCCCCAATCAGAAAGGGCCAGGCAGCTTTTTACGTCCTTCACAATTAATAGGCCAATGCACTGTTCCCAGAGTTCTCTCAAGAACTCCCTCAAGAATCCTTGTCTAATCCATTTTTAATCCCTCTGTGTGTTTCACCTGAGAGCTGAAAGCAAGAGCAGAAAGCTCCCACATGCAGGCATCCCATCTTATTCTCTCCAATAGTTATAAGAGCAAAGAGATGCTTGAACATATGTTGCAAAGTATGACTAAGCAAAAAACTTCATTCCTGCCATACCATCCCTATTACACCCACCCGAGCAATTATTTGCAATTAAGTTGTCTTCTGCAGGGCTTTATAAGGATTTTATTTACCACATGCATTCATTGCAGACAAGTCACTACTCCTGAAGTGAGGCCACGCCTGGAAGAAGGGGCTTTTCTCCTCCTGCCATGGGCATTACCCTCTGGAATCCTGCAGTGCTGCTCTTCCCCTATCACTAGCACTGCAACCAACCTCCAGACAGTTTCAGTTCTTACACGCAGCAACAGCTGATTGTGCATTAGATGCGTTACTTGCTGTTCTACAAATTAATTTAGGCAGAGAGGCTACGTGGAGCTTCTTAAGAGCGGCATGTTCAGGTAGCAAATACACCCGAGCAAACGGCACCAGGTCCCTGGGACTCTGGCCTTGACACTCCGCATTCGTGGGCGCCATCTGCCGGCATTTGATTAATTATTGACACCTCTAATGACATCCAATGCCCAGGTCAGGGTTGAATGTTTTCTCCTGAAAGGCATTTTCTTTTCCAAAGGCTCACCCACAACTTCCAGCAAAGCTCTGGAGCACAGAGCTTTCAGGTCTTCCTCTGTTCCCACTCGTGGCAGCTAAAGGAGGGGAAGGAAAGCTCACCCAGTATGGGACACAACTCTTCCCATGGCACCTCAGCCTTTCATCACATGCCTGTCATCCGCAGCCAACCACCCAATCTCCTACCCCATTGTCCTAGATGACAAGATTCAGCAGTGCCAATCTCTGTGCTCTGAAGCATCCCATCACTACCAGCAAATCATCACAGCAGCTGATGGTGACTTTCTGCCCAAGCTACCAAAACCTCTACCACATATTCTATTTATAGTGCTGTTGTTAACCCACTGTATGCCTCACACACTTAAGGCAACAGTTGATCCTAAGCCACAAAGTGTTGGCCTTGGCTATGAATATGACCCCAAGTCTGCACTCATTCTGACCAGTGGTGAAGACTGTGATTCATCTTCTTAGTAAGAGCTAAAAGCGTGTATTGTGCCAAGGTCTGGACTCAAAACTGTGACTCCCCATTTCCCTGCAACTCATATACACAGGGCCATAAGTTCCAGATCATGCCTATTCCTAGTATAGACATATTCTCTCTTTGTAGACAATGGCACCACACACTGTTCTAGAAAGAACAAAGTGTTGTTTGTACAGGTCTCTGTCATTCAAAACCCAAGAGAATACAGAAATACCTCTAAGAGTCAGATATTCCCATCAGGCTCAAGAGAATTAGGCATTATTCATGTGTGACAAACAGAATCTAAATTTACAAGTGTATGACTCAAGAAGGGAATTTCCAGAAGCACTTTACAATGAGAAGGCCATTTCTCTATCCCTCTTCAAACAAACCTCCTGCCACATGTAGGCTCTGGAATGAGGAAGAAATTCAGCTCTCAGATTCTCTGCCAATGACACAACGCTCAATTTGGAAACATTAGCTAATGAAAAATACAAGCTTGCTCCTACAACCACAGCTATGAAGACAAATTGACTATACTCACTGAATGAAAATTAGAAGTATTTTTAATAGCTGGGCTTAGCAGCAGCAAGTGTACAACTATTAAACCTTGTCATACGTTCTTCTGCAGAAGGATCAATCCTAAGAATAACTAAAACCACCACTGTAAGTATCTCAGTGTAAAGAGGATTTAGTGCAACTAATGAGGGGTGTACAAATCCTTATGCATAAGAATATTTATGCCAATAGGTCATAGGAAAGATCATAGAAAAGATCATAGAATAGTTAAGAGTTGGAAA